>JAQQAC010018689.1:2304226-2343761 GCA_029783875.1 Phataginus tricuspis | reverse complement strand
TCATTAGTGTATAGGAAAGCAACAGATTTCTGTGTGTTAATTTTATATCCTGCAACTTTGCTGAATTCAGATATTAGTTCTAGTAGTTTTGGCCTTCCTTATTTCTTATAGCAATATACTCTCTCATGTCTGAAGAAATTGATAATTTCTTTGAAATTTTTATTTTGGCATAGTCTGTTCCCTTTAAGTTGCTTTTGTTTTTATTTATTTTCCACTTATTTACTCTGCTCTCTCTTTTCTCACGCTGGACAGTTTTTCCTTATTTGTCTACCGATCTTTGGCTTCTGTCCATACTACAGAATGGGGAACAAAGACACTGATGGGTAGCCGTGTGCACTGGTGGCTCTTGCGGCCTGCGCGTTTGTTCTAGGGTCATCTGACTGGGCTGTTTAATTGGGCAGGTCCCAATATCACAGCCATTTTTTGTTCTTTGGGATGGTCGGAATAATTTTCCAGCCTCTTCCTTTGTTGTCATTGTTTTGGGAACCAAGTGAAGGAAGAAGTGGTGGTTGCAACCTTCAGTTTATGGTATTTTACTTGGATTTCTTGTCAGCAAGCACTCATCCTCACCTATCGGGCAGTCCCCTGACTGTAGAGTGGGGAAGGCGACCTGGCGTCTAATCGCTTCTACATTGAAAGTCCAAACAATTCTGTTTTTTTTAACTTCACCCCGTCTGAGGTAACTGTTGCTCCCCATTCCTCAGACTTTTGGTTCACATTGGGTGGCTTTTTCAGTTTTTCCTACTGTCAGCTGGGGGTTCCTGCTCCCAAACATAACTCATCCTGCTGACTTTCAGGTTCCAGTGTTTCAGAGCCATTCTTTCTTGTCTTGCTCTGTTTCCTAATGTAGGCTATGACTTTTAGAAAAGTCTGTGCCTTTTAAAACTATAGTTTTCGTATGAAATGAAGCCCTTTTTCTGGAAGTCCTCCACTTGCTTACTGGTGCCTGACATTCCTTTAAAGTGGCTGGAGGGCTTAAACAGTTAATGCCTCTGGGAAAGGCTTCTTGAGGCTGATGTCAAATCCTGTGCTGGGCATGTGAGTCGATGGGAAGATGGTCCATGAGGAAAGAGGAGTCAAACAAGCTGAAGACCCATTTCCCAGGAACCGCTTCTAATTTGAAAGAAACTTTTATTCCAACCAGTTCACTGTGAGCTTCTGAACCAGACACTCTCCTAAAGTACGTTTCTGCATCCTTCAACCCTACTTCACTTTGAGTAAGTTTGTACTGACTTCTTGGCTTTCCTAATCCTCTTGGTAGTAATAACGGTACAATACCATCTTCCATTTTTGTAACTTCTAAATATAATGCCAAGCACTGCCCATATATTGATTTCTGGGTCTCCCAACAGCGCAAGGTAGGTGCAATTATTCTTCTCATTTTCCTGATGAAAATACTGAATCTTAGAGGGGCTAAGTACTTGGTCCAGTCATCCAGGAAATTATTGTAGGGCTGAAATTGAGTCCCAGGATGTGTGGCTCCGAAGTCACCTGCTATTTTGTGACCCCACCTTATCAGCTATCCTATGTATTAGGGAGTAATTCTTCCTTAGGTTGAGAATATTGGCAATGACTATAATAAATGTACTATTTAGCTTGGTTACAATGTCCTAATTATAATAATCATGGCTCTTAGAGTGTAGTTGGGGGCACACATAAATCCTTGCCATGAAAAAGCTATCTTTAACCACTTAATGAAATACAAAGTAAACTGTTTCCAAGGTAGGCTAAATTCCAATGTATTGGAACAAATGAGGTATTATCAGTGTAAATAGAATGACTGATATTACACAGAAGGTAGACTCTGTTTGTAAGGCATCAAATTCCATCATTCTGACTAAAGCTTACATGTTACTGTGTAGGGTGTATCACTACATAGTTGACATCAGAACCAGGATTTGCCATTATGATGCAGGGAATTTTGAGATGTCCATGACTCTGCTAACACTGTTTTGGGGTAACAGGTCTCGGGTAAATCATTAGGGACACCAAGTTCTCCCAGTGCTCGGTGGGGGGGGGGGTTGCAGCAGGAAAGAGAGAGAAGCCAATGGCTGAGGTGTTGGTATTACCTTAAAAGTCTTTAACTCTGGTGGACAGGAAAAAGAAAGAATAATTTGGAAAGGTCCTTGAGAAGTCAGTTAATCCACATTCTGGATGTTTGGAAAGATTGTTCCTATATTCATATTTTTAGAGCCTCCCAAGCCCAGTGGGTCCTGGAGCTTCTCAGAAGCACCTTGCTGGGGACGGTGGTTCTTCCTTCTGTCACACTTCAGCCTCTCTTGTTTTTTCTGTCCTCAGTGGAGTGGAAATTAGAAGTATCTTGTGGCAGTTACTCCTCGGCTTTCCTTTTCTTCTTCTACTAGAGGCTGGAGAGGGCCGGACGGGGAGACTGGGGCACTAACTCAGGTGTGGGCTGGTCAGGTGGTTTTCCATGTGGATGGTTCCATTATTCTCTGGTCACGTTGTATGCTTTGTTTATGTCTCATTGATCTGAACTCATTGAAGGAGAACCGTCTTCCATTACTAGCCCAATGTAAGAGATGTACCCACTAGACTGGTGGGGGATTTGTAACGTGTACGTGCTCAATACATGTTGAATTCATAATTAAGATATGGACTGAGTTGGTCAGCATGGACAGGAAAGAATGGAAGAAAGAGATCTGATAAGGAAAGACTTAATTATACTTGACTTAGTGAAGCTGACATGGAGCGCAAAGTGAACAGTGGAGACCATTCCAGGCTTTTATGAGCTTGGGCAGCTGAGAAAACGATTCTATTATTAACAGAAGGAAGGAAGTTAGCAAATAATGAGTTTTGGAGAGAGAATGGTGAGTTTGATTTTATTGCAGTTACTTCAAAGTTGGCCACTCATTATTTATTCAACAACTGTTACTCTTCACTGTGTGAAATCAGGGGCTTTGCCTGAATTTTGTTTGTGATGTGAAATATTCTATGTCATTCTTGTGATGCGTTTTCCAATTTCTATCCATTTTTCTTTCTTTCAGCTACTTTTTGTCTTGCTTAGCTGTTAGAGAAATAGCTTTTTTAAACTATCTTTTCCTTGTGTTCTTTCTCTATTTCTGGTCTTAACACTACTGTTGTGCACTGTTAAGTCTAAAGCGTACTTCTGTTCATTTCTCTCTTTTTCCTTCCCTCACTTCACTGTCTTTCTCACTCTCTCCTATCTGCCCTGAGACCCTCAAACTCAAGCCCCCCTGCTGCCACAGTGCACCCCTTTCTGACAAGCAGAGTTTTGAGCAGTAACCGTGATTTAGTAGGAGCTCATGTGGGGTGCTGTGCTGAGTCTCTCTTGGGTCCGGAACCGAAGAATGATGCCTCTGGAGCATGGTGCTGTCTGCAGCTCTGCTTCCAATTACAGGATGTTTTGGTCATGGCGACAGGAGACAAGTATACGAGTCTAACTATGACACGATCAGATCAGCTCTAGATAAAGCCATGACGACTTAATGAGTTGTAGGTGACAGGAATGTCTACGGAGGAAGGCCTTTTCTTTAGGTTTGCAGGAACACGGGCCAGTATAAGCCCAGTGCATAGAGAAGGGTATTACTGTGTCCATAGAGTCAGGACCCTGATTTTGAGACCTGAATTAAAAATCCCCTTTTCTTCCCACTCGTTGCTATACCCTGATCTACCCTGAGTGGGAAAGGGAATCGGAGCTTGAGTAATTTCCAGCTGAGGATGGTTGAGTCAAGAGCAGCGTGGAGGTTTATTTTGCTAAGCAAAGAATTTATCTATAGCAAATGTTAAATATGTAAACAAGACTTGAGGGGAGGGCGAGAGTTTTAGGTTGTTCCACAGAATCAGTGTTTTGAGGTAGTTCAAAAATTCCACCAAGCACTTAAGAAACACAGTGTATATGTGGATAATTGATGTGCTAATTGCAGTTTGAAATCTTCTCACTAAACTAATTTTCTGAAGATCTCCACCAGGTGATTTTTTTTTCTCTAGTTTATGTTGTTTGTACTGAAAGGAATGAAACTATACTTCAGGGATGTTCATAATGTTTCGCAAATTCCAATTGCTTCTTGTGTCTAATTAGTGATGATTTATGGCTTATTCCCACCTTGTTTCAAGAGGCTTCTAAAAGAAGGATCTCCATAGGAGGTATCTATTTTATCCATATAAGAATTTGTTTTTAGGCATGAAATACATATATATTTAATTAAGGTTGGGCATTTCCAAATTTCTATCCACTAAGAATACTTCCTTGCTTTTTAAGTTTTGAAAACATGTTTAAAATTTATAAAAATACAGAAAATCACTTTTAGTAGGATGGATTATGTTTCCCAGTTCTTCACTCTCCCCAGTTATAGATACACATGTAGGCCTTGCTCTGGGGCCTTGGAGTCCATCCTTCTAGAATAGGCAGAACATATGTATTTTCTTATCTGATTGATTTACTTTGGAAAACGGAATCTTATTTTTTATTGAGATGATGTAATTCATATACCGTGTCACCATTTGAAGAAGTACAATTCGTTGTTATTTTTTCAAGCATATCCACAAAGTTGTGCAGCCATTACCATGTTCTAATTCCAGAACATTCTCATCACCCCAAAAGGAATCATATACCCATTAGCAGTCACTCCCTATTTCCCGCTCCCCACATTCCAAGCAACCACTTATCTACTTTCTGTCTTTATGGGCTTGCTTGTTCTGGACATGTCGTATAAATAGAACAAAATATTATGAGGCCTTCTGTGTCTGGCTTCTCTCACTCAAGACAAGGTTTTTAAGGTTTGTTGAGGTTGTAGGATTTACTAATATTTCATTCCTTTTTATGGCCAAATGATTTTCTGTTGTATGGATATACCAATTTGGTTTCTCCATTCTTCAGTTGATAAACATTGGGTTGTGTTCACTATTTGGCTATTATAAATAATGCTGTTAGGAACATTCATATACAAGATTTTATGTGAGCTACATTTTTAATTCTGTTGAGCATATATGTAGGAATAGAATTGAGTCATAAGGCACCTCTACATTTAGCATTTCGTGGAACTGCCAATCTGTTTTCTACAGTAGACGCACCAATTTATATTCCCATCAGCAATGTAGGAGGGTTCCAATTCCTCCACCGACATTGTTATTGTCTGTTATTTTGATTTTAGCTATCCTAGTGTCCTAGTGGGTATGAAGTTGTATCTTATTGTGGTTTTGATTTTTGTTTCCCTAATGGTTAATTATGTTGAACATCTTTTCATGTGCTGATCCGTGGAATCTTAATGGTGTGATGTGAGCAGAGGTTTTAAATCTTCCTATGTGATTTTATGTGGCTTCTTGTGTTTCTGCCAGCTACCTCAAGAACATGTCCAGGTAGCTGCTAATCCAGAGAGCCTGGGGAGACACACGAAGCCAACCCCCACACCCCGAGCAAGAACAAGTGTTTGTTCTTATATGCCACTGAGATTTGGGAGTTGTAATACAACATTAGTGTAGCAATAGCTGATGAAAACATGTACAAATATATACACAGTTATAAAATTCAGGACTACTTCTGTAACCTCAGATGAAGAACAAGAACAATATCAGTATCTTAGAAGTCTTGTGCATGACTCTCTCCAGTCACATCCCCCTTTGGTGATCCTGAAACAATCACTAAACATCCCTAAACAATACACAGTAGTTTCACTTTGTCTTTATGTAAAGTGAATCATACTATATGTATTCTTCTCTGGCTCACAGCTTTAACATTATTTTCTGAGCTTGGCCTGTACTGATGTGTGCAGCTGTAGTTCATTTATTTTTATCGATGTATTCCATTGTGTAATAAACTACAATTTGTTTATGTAGTCTATCACTTACGCACATTTAGATTTTTCATTTTGGAGCTATTACTACCAATATTCCTATGAACTCTCTTGTATATTCAGCATGGAGCATAGTGTAAGTTTCTTTAGGGTATAGACTGATGCCTGAAATTGCAAGGCCGTGGGCTCATTCACATTTTCAACTTTAACAGGCAATGCCAAATGTTTTCCAAAGTGGTTTCATGAAATCACGCCCTACAGCAGTGTGTGGGTGTTGTTCCCAATGCCCTCCACTCTGGCCGACACTTGGTGTTAGGAATTTAAATGTATAGCCTCTCTGGCAGGTGCATTATGGAATCTCGCTGTGCTTTATTTTGCATTTCTCTCATTACCAGTGAGTGTAAGCATCTAATGAATATGTTTACACTGTTGCTTTCACAAAGTGCCCATTCAAATATTTTTGCGACCTTTTCTACTAGATTCATCATTGTCTTTGTTTTATTAATTTGCAGACATTTTCCCTTTAGTCTCTATGTTAATCCTTTGTGATGTTATCCCACTTGTGGCTTTTGTTTTTTCTTTCTTCGTGGTATTTTATTGTTGCATGGAACTTTTCTTCATTTCACAAATATTTATTGAGCCCTTAATACGGAATGCAAACTCTTCTAGCACCAGGAATAAATTAGTGCACAAAACAAACCTATTCCCTCCGCTCAGTCTATATTCAAGGAGAGTAAAAATATAATAAGTAAATTACGTAGCATGTCAGCACCTTGTGTGTTCAATTTATTGTAAAAATAAAAATACCTGAACTGAATTTCTCAGCATGCTAACGTTCTCCTTTCCTCAGCTGAATGGACTCTCGGCTTGCCACGCACAGTGAGAGAGGAGGCCTTGCCTGGATTTTTCTCTTTTCCTGCCCGTGTCTCACTCCCCGCTTCCTTGGCTGCCTCGGGCTCTGCTAACATCCGAGAGGAGAGGAGAGAATGAGAGAAGGTGGTGGGCGGAGCAGAGCTTTCTGGGCTGTTGCGGACGGACACCAACAAGTTTGAAAAGAGTTTGGAGATGTCTCTTCCCATGTGGAGGTGTTTTCACTGATTTTCAATATGTATTCATCCATCCAGCCATCGATTCAATAACCACATATTGAATAGGAGTATGTGCTATTAGCTACCTTTCTCTGTAGCACTTACCTGAAGTTATTCGTATACTATATTTTTTGCTTCTTACGATCTATGCCCCCCACTAGACTGTGAGCACTCTGATGGCAGAGAATTAACCTGTTTACTCACCACTGTAGTAACAATGTCTGGGACATGATAAATGCTCAGCAATTATCTAATGAATAAATAGAGCTGAGATTTTGAACCTAGGAAGTTGGAACAGTGGTGGTGGCAGGAATTACAGCCTTGAAGACTGTTAATGAAGCAGATTCTGTCTTCATCTTACTGAGTGTAAATAATTTCCAGACTTCAGTCTATCTTTTGGATCATTTTATGTAATTTACTGAATTGGTTCCTTTTTTACATTTTTTTTTACCTGAATTACATATGAAAAACTGTATATTCATTTATTCACTCATTCATTTTATATTTATTGAACACCGTCTCTATGCCAGATGCTGCTCTGGGCACTGGGGATACAGAGCTCAAAGGAGGTACGTTGAGGTTGGAGAGACAGATACTAAAAATGAGCTGAAAGTAAATAAATAATTGCAGCTAAGTGCTACAGAGAAAAATAAATCAGGGAAGGGGTGTAGAGTGACCGGTCAGGGTGCGGGCAGGCAGAATAGTGTGGACAGGAAGCAGTGTTTGAGTAGAGACCCTGAGGAGGTGAAGGAGTGAGCCATGCCAGAAGCTGGGAAAAGGAAAGCACTTGTGCAAATGCCATGGGGTAGGAGGGAGCCTGATGTCTCTGAGGAATGACGGAGGGTCAGTGTGTCTGGAATAGAATGTGTGACGTAACTGGGGAGAAGGTAAGGCTAGGAAAGTAGGAGGGACTGAATTGTGTGGAGTCAAGGCTGTATGAAGGAGATTCGATTATATCCTAGGTGGCCCTCACCTGACTTTAAAATATGTATGAAAACCAATTAATAGGAACTCTGATTTTTGACATGTGCTTTCTCTTTGGCCTGTACTACCTGCATCTTTACCTGGATTAGATGCATCCGGCCAGTTGCTCATTCCAGAACAATTAGAATGCATAAATACTTGATAGCAGCTAGGAAAAAAAATGGGTGTTTTGCATTTGCTTATGTGCAGCAGGGTGTTCTACGTGAAAAAAGAAAAACTTTGCTGATTATTTTCTTCACTGAACATAACACTGGCCATCTAGTTTAGGATAATTACCTGTATTTACGCACAATAATGAAAAAAGGGGACACTGGTCCACTGTAAGATCCTAGAATGATAGACACAGGAGATTTTGAGACCATTTAATCCAGCTTCAGCCTTTTGCAGATGAGGAAGTTGAGACACTGTGCTTAGGAGCCTGGCTTCCGTGAGCCGGGAGGTGAGTCCAGCTGTCCGACAGCGGGGACGGGGTGCCCGAGTTCTGACCGAGCCCTCTCCCTTCTTTGTTCCCTATGCAGTCAGCAGTCATTTTCAGTCCTTTCTCACGATATTTAATGAGCACCTGATCATGCTGATTGAACTAATTTATAAATTATCTGGAGAGCAAGAAAAGAGGAATAGACTGTGCCTTCATTTATTGGAAACACCTATTTGAGTGCCTAGTATGTTGCCATCATTGTGCGGATACCAAGACGTGGCAGAGGGTGACATGGAAGGGGGCAGTGGGGATTTTAGTCTAGGAAATTGAATCAAGTGGTATTTTAAAGGCAATTTTTGTTCCATAAAGAAACTGCAGATGACTGGATCATCAACACACGTGTTGCCCGTTAGATTTCCATATATCACAGGTTGTTGGGTGTGTGATGCAGGGTTTCCTGTGTGCGTGGTTCCGTCTCCTTTCATCACCCAGGGTACAGTTTTGTCAGCTGAAGTCATAGGGAGGGTTTGTCCACTAGTCCCTAAGATCTGCGAACAGAGCGCGCCTGAGGTCCCCTGTGAAGGGCTTGGCGGCGTTCTCAGCCGACTTATGAACACCCGGAGCCGCGGGGGAGATGCTGCAGCGCGCGGGCAGGGGAGGATTGAAGAGGGGCTTCAGCACCCATCACAGAGGCTGCACGGCGGGCAGCAGGCCAGGATCCTGTGGCGAGTTTGAGCCTGATGAAGTTCGGCAGCCGGGTGTGGGATTGTCGACCCTGAACCAAGTTTCAGGGCCAGGAGACCAGTCACCTGGGGTATTTAGGAAGTGAAGGTGTCAGGATACCGAGATGGGACTGCTGGCGGAGGCCCAACAGGAGGCAACGTGGAAGGGCTGCCAGAACGGAGCAGGGTGAGGCTCGGCCAGGGAGCGCGAGGAGACAGGCGGCGCGAAGCCGGGCCCCAGTGCAGGGCATCCGGCTTCCTCCCCAGAGCGCCCTTGCCTAAGGACAGGTGCTGAGGAGCCCACCAAGGACGTCTAAGCCGTTCCAGGTGGGGGCTGGGGAACAGGGACCCTGTTGAGGCAAAGAGCTTCGCTCTGGCAGGTGCCTTTGACGGACGTGATCTCGTAGACGCGGCCTTTAGGCTTCAGTGAGCGTCAGAAGCGCCTGGAAGCAACATTGGGCCCCGACGGCTGGGCCTGCCCCCAGAGTGTCTGCTGTGGTGGGTCTAGCAGGGCTTGAGAGGCTGCGTTTCTGACCAGCTCCCAAGTACGGCCGACGGCGCCTTCCGGGACCACCTTCGGAAAGCCCCTGTCCGTCGCTGTCAAAGGTGGTAAGTGAGATGATAGAGGTGGGTTCCTTCCAGGAAGAAGCAGAACTCAGGGACCTGCTTCCTTGGAATACCTAGTGAAAATGTACACACTTTTGTCAATAACTTTTAAACACCACACTTTTTCTGCTAATATAGGTAAGATATCTATGAATTTGCTTAATAGATGGATAGTCCTTAAAAATTAAAGCCAAGTTAAGTATTTGCAGCCTGTTACCTTCCCGGAGCAAACGTCTCCCCTCCTGAGGGCAGGACCCCCTGCCTCTCCAGCCAGGATCTCGTCCCTGCTGTTATGCCTGGAAGGGGGTCCGGAAGTCTTTCTTAAAAGAACAAATAAATAGGCTTAATTAGCATATAATTTAAATTTATTATCTTGTTAATTTTTCTTCCCTGGCAGCATGAAACGTAAGAATGCAAAATCATTGACGTGAAGGGAGGAGATGGGGAGGCCCAGGCAGGCGGGGTTGGGCGCAGCGGGAGTGGGTGTCGGGACTGCCCCACCGAGGGAGGGCCTCCTCCATCCCTGTCCCCGGGGCGAAGAGACCCCCAGGGGAGCAGCGTGTCCGCTCTGGCAGCTGCCCCGCACGTCTGTCCCGGACTGCAGCCCCGAGGGCGCCCCAGGAGCCCCCCTTCCGCCTCCTCCAGGTCACCCCTGCCCCTGATCTGCTTCCTTAGCCGCCCTCCGCGGGGCAGGACCGCCTGTGCTCTTCGCCCTCCTGCAGGTCGCCTGCGATTCGCTGCCCTTACCTCTCCCCACAGCTCTGCTAGGGACATAACACTTCTGTGTTTTGTAAAAGAAGCTTTAAGAACTCAAGGAATGTCAGCAGGGTTTACTGAGTCACTCTAGGAAGTAAATACTTGCGAAATGCAAAATTCTCTTCTTGTCACCATCCAGTGGCCCATTAAAAGTTTCTTTTTAGTTCATTTTTTAGTGAAATATAGTTGATATGCACAATTAGTTTCAGGTGTACAACAGTGATTTGACAATTATACATACTTTGATAAGCATGGTTACCATCTGTTGTAATACAAAGATATTACAATATTGCTGACTGTATTCCCTCTGCTGTACTTTCCATCCCCATGGCTTATTTACCTTATAATTGGGAGTTTGTACCTCTCTATCCCTTTCACCTATCCCACCCATCTCCCCACTGCTCTCCCTTCTGCTAATGACCAGTTTGTTCTCTGTATTTAGGAGTCTAATTCTGGTTTTGTTTGTTTGTTTTTATTTATTGCAGCATTATGTACAATATCCCCACCTTTTTAAAAATCATGAAATCTTTGATTCAAACAAACCTGTAAAAACTCAGTATAATACAGAAGTGGGGGTGCCTTACATTCCATGCAAACCCAGCCATGTCACTATTTGTAGCGATTCAGCCGAGTGCAGCCCAGTGCATGATAATAAATTAGCTAAGACAGATTCAACACAGTTATTTCCTCAACAATTACATACTGGGTGCCTCGGAAAATGACTGCTTAGCTGCATGTTCATTTCAGACGGTATTAGGGGAAGGAAATAAAATGGAATCAAACGCTGGGAAGAGGGAAAGCTATTTGTGCTGCGTCTTCTGAAATACTCTGTTTTTTCCTGGGGATTTTAATCTGACCACAGGCAACAAGGTGATCATTAGAGTAAGATGGTATCTTCTTTTTTTAAATGCTCCATTACACTGTACATGGTAATGATTGGTCCTTGCATGCTCCCTCTCCGCAGAAATAAAGGAGATGAGATCAGGTCCTAGGCGGCTTCGGCTTCTGCACGGTTCACACCGCAGAAGCCCAGGCGGAGCTAGAGCAGGAGCTCAGGGGTGGGAGGCCGGACCGCTTGCCGACTGGAAGAGCGAAGGCCATCTCTGGGCCGGCGGGAGCTCAGCTTTCTGGTGCACACCAGGGACAGTAAACCTGGATCTCCCTGTGGGGGCTGGAACCGTATCATGTGCAGGAAGGTGTTCTATGAGGTTCAAAACAAATATGAGCTTTTATTATGTAAGCACTTGAAAGATGTTTGTGGGAGAGGCATAAAATCATTTTGCAAACGTGTCTTGTGCAGAGAAGACTGTCAGACTCCTTGGGGAACGAGCATGGGACCTGCAGATGGGGCTTCAAGAGGCAGATGGTCCCAGGAGCTCCTGAGTATAAAAGGACATGGGCAGCTGCTGTTTGTTAAGCATCTTCTTTGTGTCAGGACCTGAGAACAAGGGAGTTCCATGACAGCGTTACTCAGTGAAACAGTTGTTCTCATTACCAAGGAGGAAACTCAGGTGCTGGGAGTTTGGGGTAACCTGTACCAGGTCATGAAGTCTGGAAAGATCAGTCAGGATCAAACCTGTGACCCCGTGTCTGGCTCCGATGCCAGAGGTCTGCCCTGTGCACGTGCCACCCGCCCGCTCATCCTGCTTGTTCTCCTCTCCCTCTTCTCTCCCTTTCCCTTGTCCACCTCCTTCTAGTCCTCCTTCTCTACACACACATGTACATGGACGGACAGATGGATGGACACACTAATCTACACTTAAAATTAAGCCCAGATTTTTATCATTGTTAGCTAACTGGATTAATTTCCTGTTAATTTATAGAAGTCATACTTTAATGTTTTCATGTTTTAAAATTTTAAAACAGAAATGCTATCAATTGCCTTTTCAAATAAAACATCTTAGAGCACAAGCTGTTGGTTCTGACATCAGATCTATACCTAAAAAATATGATTGGCTGAGTAAACAGCCTATTTCTTTCAGTGTTCCCTTAAATCTGAAACACTGGGTCATTCATGTAGTAAAATTTCTATTACAGAAAAAAACCTTTCAATTGCAACTAAAACTTCATGTGACAGCAGGTAGGCTTGATATGCTTCTTACTGAGCATGTGCAGAGCAATAGGGGTATAGTTTTCTTTTAATAGCCTCTGTTAACCAGTGAATCCAATCACAGCTTTATTTAGCCAGTATTACGTCGTCGCTTCAGCTTTCCTAGCTGGGGAGCAAGGTGCGTGTAAGGTGAGAACTTTCAGTCAATGCCAAGTACGAGTCTCTGAGATGGCTCTGTGGGGACCATGTCAATGTTGGTACAAGCTGGGCTGCAAGTCACGTAACTGGAAGTATCTCATGTGTAGTGGACAGTTTGTCATGAACACATCTCAGGTATGCATGAAGAAGAACCTGACTTTTCAAATCATCCTTTAGAACTTTTCATGAATAAAAATATATTTTAGACAAGCACAGATTGGAACAGTGCATGGAAACTAATGTACAGCTCACCTCACACCCGAGGGACTCACCTTCCTTAAGTCTGGTCGGAGGCTCTTCCCTGAAGGACTAAGGGGAGAGGGATTACTTGTGAGCTAGGGGGCCTTGCGGTGACTCTCAGAGGCGTCCCCAGCTCTTACAAAGGCTGCTGGGAAAATTGTCAATGGCCGGGACCTGTCTTCCAGTCTGCGCAGTCCTTATGACAGAAGGTCCTGGGGACTTAGACCCATGGGGTGGTCTCTGGGGAGTCAGTTCCCCATACACTGTACAAAGCTGTGTGGGATTTTACCAGGGCCGGCTCTCCGACTCTGTGCAGGGCAGAGGTAGTCACCGAGACAGTTCACTCATTCATCATTACTTCATCTCTGTCGTGTGAGGACACAGACAATGTGATGCCTGGCACCCAAGCCTTTGATAAAGTAATTAGATGCAAGGAATTCTTTTTACTAACTGGCGGATGGTAGGAAATTATCTTTTGAATGCCTGCTTTGTACCATGTACTTTTGTATCCAAAAAAATTTAATTTTTATTAAAAATTCTATACTATGAATTGTGTTATTTTTCTTCAAAAGAATGTGGTAAATTTGTTTTTTTAATTGATAACATTTTATTATAGAAAAAAAGTATGATATTTTGTTTTAACTAAAATTATTAAAACATACCTTCTAATATAGCTACTTAGAATGTTAGAATATTTATTATTCAAAGTTCTATATACTGAGGAATATCAGTTTGGAATTACTGTATTTACTTGTTGAAGTGTATTTGGGAACATTAAAAAATTCAGTTGCCACCTTGTCTCACAATTCGTTAAAACCTTTACCAAGGATTGAGTCTACTATACATCACAGATGAGAATACTTCAAGAAAGTACTTCAAAATTAATTGTAAATGCAGAGTGTGGCTGATTTTTTTCTTTGCATCCTAGAAGCAAATGATTTTGTTTCAATTGCAACAATTCAATTTAATTGCAATTGAAAGGCTAACACATAAGAGACCAACAAAAGTATATCTTGAGGCATCCGTCTGAATAACAGAGATACAAGTTAATCCTCTTCTGAAAAATGTTTGGAATATGAGCTTAAGTCAGATTTTCCATCGGCATGAGCTTCTGCATTTCTTCCCATCCCCCCCAGCTTTATTGATATATGGTTGGCATGTGGCATTGTGTGAGGTTGAGGTATATAATGTTGATGTGGTACACATACGTATTGCAAAATGGTCATCACCATAGCATTAGTTGAAAGTTTCATCACGCCATGTAATTACCATTTCTTTCTTCTGGTGAGAACATTGAAGATCTGTGCTCTTTGCGACTTGCAAGTATGTAATATGATATCATTAACTATAATCACAATGCTGTACCTTAGATTCCCAGAACTTATACGTCTTATAACAGTGAGTTTGTATTTTTTGGTCATCATCTCCTGTTTTCCCCATTCCCCAGTACCTGGGAACCACCATTCTAGTCTCCGTTTCTGTGAGTTTGGCTTTTATAGATGCCACATATAAGTGAAATCAGACAGTATTTATCTTTTTCCATCTGACATATTTCACTTGGCATAATGCCCTCAAGGTCCATGCGTGTTGTTGCAAATAGCAGGATTTCCTTCTTTTTAATAGCTGAATAATATTCCATTATGTAAGTATAAAAGATTGTATCCATTCATCTATTAGGTTGCTGTCATGTCTTGGCTCTTGTGAATAATGCTGAAATGAGCATGTTTTCATTTCTTTTGGGTTTGTGCCCAGAAGTGGGATTGCTGGATCATGTGGCACATCCAGTTCTGATTTTTTGAGGAACCTCCATACTGTTTTCCTTAGTGGCTGTACTGGTTTACATTCCCCCCAGAAGTGCACAAGGTTTCCTGTTCTCCACATCCTCACCAACACTTCCCACTTCCTGTCTTTTGATGCTAAACATTCTAGCAGGTGTGAGGCGATATCTCATTGTGGTCTGGATTTGCGTTTCCCTGATGACTAGTGATGTTCAGCACCTTTTGGCCATTTGCATGTCCTCTTCAGAAAAAATGTCTTTCAGTTTCTTCTTTCCTTTTTCTACTGATTTATATGAGTTGCTTCTATATTTCAGCTATAAGCTCTTATTAGATATGATTCACAAATATTTCCTACCATCCCATAGGCTGCCTTTTCAGTGTGTTGATGGTGTCCTTTGCGGTGCAGTTCTTAGTCTGATGTCATCCCATGTGTTCATTTTTGCTTTTGTTGCCAAATCCAGAATCATGAGCAAGACCGATGTCAAGTAGCTTGCCACCTGTGTTTTCTTCTAGGAGTTTTGTGGTTTCAAGTCTTACGTCCCAGTCTTTAACCCATTTTGAGCTGACTTTTGTATATGATGTAAGCAGTCCAGTTTCATTCTTTTGCTTGTGGCTGACCAGTTCTCCCAGCAGCATTTATTGAAGAGATTATCCTTTTCCCATTTTATACTGTTGGCTCCTTGGCCATAAATGAGTTGACCACATATGTGTGGGTGTCTTTCTGGGCTCTGTACTCTATTTCATTGGTCAAGGTATCTGTTTTTATACCAATACCATACTGTTTGATGAACATGCCTTTGTAATATATTTGCAATCAGGAAGTGTGCTGCGTTCAGCTTTGGTCTTTCTCATGATTGCTTTGGCTATTCAGGGTCTTCTGTGGTGCCATACACATTTTAGGAGTGTTTCTGTGAAAAATGTCCTTGGAATTAAGATTGGGATTACACTGCATCTGTAGATGGCTTTGGATAGTACAGACATTTTAACAATATTAACTCTTCTGATTTACAAACATGGAATATATTTCCATTTATTTGTTTAGTCTTCAATTTCTGTTATCAGTGCTGTACAGTTTTCAGTGTATAGATCTTTAACCTCCTTGGTTAAGTTTATTCCTAAGTATTTTATTTAAGAAAAAAAATGACATTGTTTTCTTAATTTCTCTTTCTGATACATTGTTAGTGTATTGAATGCAACTGATTTTTGTATATTGATTTTATATCCTGCAACTTTACCAAATTTGTTTATCCTAGCAATTTTTTGGTGGAGTCTTTAGGGTTTTCTATATGTCATATCAAGTCATCTACAAATAGAATTGGTATTAGTTCTTCTTTAAATGTTTGGTAGGGCTCACCAATGAAATCATCTGGCCCTGAACTTTTCGCTGTTGGGAGGTTTTGATTACTAATTCACTCTCCTTACTCGTAGCTGGTCTGTTCAGGTTTTTTATTTCTTCATGATTCAGTTTTGATATGTTGTATTTTTTTAGGAATTTATCTGGTTTTTCTAGGTTGTCCAATTTGTTGGTGTATAATAATTCAACATAATATTTATTGTATAGTAATACAATAATACATAATAATAGTTGTCTCTTACAATACTTTGCATTTGTTTGGTATCAGTTATAAGTGTCTCCCCTTTCATTTATAGTTTTATTTATTTGAGTCCTCTTCTTTTTTTCTTGGTTACTCTAGCTAAAGGTTTGTGTACTTTGATAATCTTTTCAAAAATGCAATTCTTGGATTTATTGATATTTTCTGTTGTCTTTTTAACTCTATTTCACTTATTTCTGCTCTGCTGTTTATTATTTCTTTCTTTCCACTAACTTTGGGCTTAGTTCTTATTTTTCAAGAATCCTTGAGATGTTAAATTAGGTTGTTTATTTGAGATCTTTCTTTTTTCTTAGTGTAGACATTTATCACTCTGAAGTTCCCTCTTCAAACTGCTTTTGCTTTATCCCGTAAGTTTTCTTTTTTTTTATAATTTATTTTGGTATCATTAATCTACAATTACATGTGCAATATTATGGTTATTAAACTACCCCCTTCATCAGGTCCCCCCCACCAACCCCATTACACTCACTGTCACAGTGTAGTGAGATGGTATAGAATCACTACTTGTCTTCTCTGAGTTGTATAGCCCTCCCCATGCCCCCCCAACATTACATCTGCTAATCGTAATGCCCCTTTTTCCCTCTTATCCCTCCCTTCCCACCCATCTTCCCCAGTCCCTTTCCTTTTGGTAACTATTAGTCTGTTCTTGTATTCTGTGAGTCTGCTGCTGTTTTGTTCCTTCAGTTTTTTTCTTTGTTCTTATACGCCACGTATGAGTGAAATCATTTGATACTTGTCTTTTTCGTCTTGGCTTATTTCACTGAGCATAATACCCTCTAACTCCATCCATGTTGTTGCAAATGGTAGGATTTGTTTTCTTCTTATGGCTGAATAATATTCCATTGTGTATATGTACCACATCTTCTTTATCCATTCATCTACTGATGGACACTGAGGTTGCTTCCATTTCTTGGCTATTGTAAATAGTGCTGTGATAAACATAGGGGTACATCTGTCTTTTTGAAACTGGGCTGCTGCATTCTTAGGGTAAATTCCTAGGAGTGGGATTCCTGGGTCAAATGGTATTTCTATTTTGAGTTTTTTGAGGAACCTCCATACTGCTTTCCACAATGTTGAACTAATTTACATTCCCACCAGCAGTGTAGGAGGGTTCCCTTTTCTCCACATCCTCGCTAACATTTGTTGTTGTTTGTGTTTTGGATGTTGGCCATCCTCACTGGTGTGAGGTGATATCTCATTGTGGTTTTAATCTGCATTTCTCTGATGATTAGCGATGTGGAGCATCTTTTCATGTGCCTGTTGGCCATCTGAATTTCTTCTTTAGAGAAGTGTCTATTCATGTCCTCTGCCCATTTCCTAATTGGATTATTTGCTTTTTGTTTGTTGAGGTGCGTGAGTTCTTTATATATTTTGGATGTCAACCCCTTATCAGATACATCATTTATGAATATATTCTCCCATACTGTAGGATGTCTTTTTGTTCTACTGATGGTGTCCTTTGCTGTACAGAAGCTTTTCAGCTTGATATAGTCCCACTTGTTCATTTTTGCTTTTGTTTCCCTTGCCCGGGGATATATGTTCATCAAGAAGTCGCTCATGTTTATGTCCAAGAGACTTTTGCCTATGTTTTTTTCTAAGAGTTTTATGGTTTCATAACTTACATTCAGGTCTGTGATCACCTTGAGTTTACCTTTGTGTATGGGGTTAGACAGTAGTCCAGTTTCATTCTATTACATGTAGCTGTCCAGTTTTTCCAACACCAGCTGCTGAAGAGGCTGTCATCTCCCCATTGTATATCCAAGGCTCCTTTATCAAATATTAATTGACTGTCGATGTTTGGGTTAATGTTTGGATTTTCTATTCTGTTCCACTGGTCTATGGGTCTGTTTTTGTGCCAATACCAAATTGTCTTGATTACTGTGGCTTTGTAGTAGAGCTTGAAGTCAGGGAGCGTAATTCCCCCTGTTTTATTCCTCCTTCTCAGGATTGCTTTGGCTATTCGGGGTCTTTTCTGGTTCCATATGAATTTTAGAATTATTTGTTCCACTTCATTGAAGAAAGCTGTTGGTAGTTTGATATGGATTGCATTGAATCTGTATTGCTTTAGGTAGTTTAGCCATTTTGGCAATATTTATTCTTCCTTGCCAAGAGCATGGGATGCATTTCCATTTGTTAGTGTCCTCTTATCCCGTAAGTTTTCATATGTTGTGTTTTTATTTTCATTTATCTCAGAATATTTTTTGATTTCTCTTTTGATCTGTTGGTTGTTCAGGAGTATGTTGTTCTATTTTCACATATTTGTGCATTTTCCAGTTTTCTTCTTTTAATTAATTTCTAGTTTAATACCATTGTGATCAGAAAATATGGAAACCAAAACACAGCAGGGAACAGCAGGAAAAATAGATTTTAAGCCAAGGGCTATAACAAGAGACAAAAAGTCATATAATGATAAAGAAATCAATCCATCAAGAGGGTATAACATTTGTAAACATTTATGCATGCAACATAGAAGCATCTAAACATATGAAGCAAATACTGACAGATGTGAAGGAAGAAGTGGACAGCAATACAATAACAGTAGGGGCTCCAGTACCCCACTTTCAACATTGGATAGATTATCCGAATAGGAAATCAATAAGGAAACATTGGAATTAAATGACACATTCGACCAGGTAGACTTAACACACTTAGGGACACTCCTTCAACAGCAGCAGAATATACAACCTTCTCAAGCACATTTGACACATTCTCCAGGATAGATCAGATATTCAACCATAATGCAAGTCTTAATAAATTTATGAAGTTGTATTTTTATACCATTTAGAAAACTGGGCAACTAAGGCTCTGAGGGGTTGAGTAGAAGGCCCACTGTTTCTCAGCTTCAGGGAGTGGAGCTGGTGTCAAATTTGATGTTTGCACTCTCAGCACCAGGCCTTTTACATTATCCTGCCTTGGAGGAGAGAGAGTTGCTTGTGGTGTTAAACCACACCATGGCCTGTTTCATGGCACAGTCCAGGAATAGAAACCTGGATACTCTCCTGTGACTGTTCCTGGAGTAAATGTTCATTGGCTGCTTTTTCCTTTTCATGAAAGTCTTCTAATATATAATATAAACTATATAGGGCAAAAAGAAGAGGCTGTACACATGAATTTGAGAAATTGTGATATATTTAAATTTAGGAAACAGGACTAGAACTTGAAAATGATTCCTTTTTATGAAAATCTAATACACTGTAACAAATTTGATTCAAATTCTTCTGAGTCAGCATCCACATCAAGAGAAATGCTTATGATGTAATAAACTTTTGATGAAAAATGAATATAGCAAAACTTGAGGTTTGATTTTCAATATGTATACATAGTTACTAATCAGTATAAGTGTACGTTTAAAAAAATCATGGACCATGCAGTCTTGATTTCCTGATATTTTAGTGAGGAAAATTCTTTTCCACATTTTTAAAAAGAGGAATCTACATATATGCCTCATCTTAGATACAGTTATGTGGATTAAAATGTTTTAAGGCTCTTAACTTAATCTGCTAAAATTGGTTTGTCAAAATGCTCGTCATTAATATTATTTTGTATTGAAATATAGTTGATATGTAATGTTATATTGGTTTCAAGTGTACAACATAGTGATTCAACATTTATGTATATTATGAAATGTTCATCATGGTAATCGTAGTTACCAAATGTCACCCTATAAAGATATTACAATATTATTGACTATATTCCCTCTGCTGTACTTTTCATCCTGTGATGTATTTTTTTTTTATAATTGGAATTTTGTCCCTCTTTTTCCCCTTCACCTTTTTTCCCGTCCCCTCCCCAGTGGCAACCACCAGTGTATTCTCTGTGTTTATGAGTCTGTTTCTGTTTTGTTTGTTCATCTGTTTTATTTTTTGGACTCCACATATAAGGGAAATCATACGGCATTTGTCTTTCCCTGACTGACTTATTTCACTGAGCATAATACCCTCTAGGTCCATCCATGTTTTTGCAAATGGCAAGATTTCATTATTTTTATTATTATACAATAAATGATATTCCACTGTATGCATGTGCCACACTTTATCCATTCATCTACTGATGGACACTTAGGTTGCTTCCATATCTTAGCTATTGTAAATAATACGGCAATAAAGGGGTGCATATATTCTTTCAAATCAGGGATTTTGTTTTCTTTGGGTAAATTCCTAGAGGTGGAATTACTGGGTAGAATGATATTTCTATTTTTAGTTTTTTGAGGAACCTCCATACTGCTTTCCACAGTGGCTCCACCAATTTACATTCCCACCAGCAGGGCAGGAGGGTTCCCATTTCTTCATGTTCTCGCCAACACTTGTTATTTCTTGTCTTTTGCATAGTGGCCATTCTAACTGGTGTGAGGTGATAGCTCACTGTGGTTTTGATTTGCATTTCCCTGATGATTAGACATGTGGAGCATCTTTTCATGTGCCTGTTGGCCATCTGAATTTCTTCTTTGGAAAAGTGTCTGTTCAGGTCCTCTGCCCATTTTTTAAGTGGGTTATTTGTTTTTTTTGGTGTTGAGGCATATGAGTTCTTTATATATTTTGGATGTTAACCCCTTATAGGATAAATCATTTACAAATATATTCTCCTATGCTGTGGGGTGTCTTTTTGTTTTGTTGATGGTACCCTTTGCTGTACAGAAGCTTTTTAGTTTGATATAATCCCACTTACTCATTTTTGCTTTTGTTTCCCTTGCCCAGAGAGACATGTCCAGGAAAAAATTACTCATGCTTATGTTGAAGAAACATTCACCTAATTTTTCTTCTAAGAGTTTTATAGTTTCATGTCTTACATTTAGTCTTTAATCCATTTTGAGTTTACTTTTGTGTATGGAGTTAGACAGTAATCCAGTTTCTTTCTCTTGCATGTAGCTATATATTTTGAGTATTAACCCCTTGTTAGATATATCATTTGCAAATATCTTTTCCAGTTCAGTAGGCTGCCTTTTCATTTTGTTGATGGTTTCCTTTATTGTACAGAAATTTTTAGTTTGGTGTAGTCCTGTTTGTTTCTGCTTTTGTTTCCCTTGCCTGAGGAGACATATTAAAAAGAAATTACTAATGCCAGTGTTCAAGAGCTCTTTGCCTATGTATTCTTTTAGGTATTTTAATGGTTTCATGTCTTATACTTAGGTCTTAAATCCATTTTGAGTTTTTTGTTGTGTGTGGTGTAAGACAGTGGTCCAGTTTAATTTTTTTGAATATAGCTGTCAAGTTTTCCCAGCACCATTTATTGAAGAGATCGTCTTTTTCTCATTGTATATTCTGGCCTCCTTTGACATATATTAATTGATCATAGAAGTGGATTTATTTCTGGGCTCTCAGTTCTGTTCCATTGATCTATGTATTCATCCTTGTGCCAGTACCATGCTCTTTTGATTACTATAGTTTTGTAGTACAGTTTGAAACCAAGGAGCATGATACCTCCAGCTTTTTCCTTTCTCAAGATTACTTTGGCTATTTGGGGGGTTTTGTGGTTTCATACAAATTTAAGGATTATTTGCTCTAGTTTTGTAAAAAATGCCATTGGTATTTTGATAGAGATCACATTGGATCTGTAGATTGCTTTGGGTATTATGACCATTTTAACAATATTACTTCTTTCTATCCATGAGCATGATATAGTTTCCATTTATTTGTGTCTTCTTCAATTTCTTTCATTGGTGTCTTACAGTTTTTAGAGTATAGGTCTTTCATCTCCTTGGTTAAGTTAATTCCTAGGTATTTTTTTTTGATTAATTGTAAATTGGATTATTTTCTTGATGTCTCTTTCTGTTAGTTTATTATTTGTATAGAAACAATAGATTTCTTTATATTGATTTTGTATCTTATGACTACTGAATTCATTTATTCATTGTTATAATATTTTTGATGGAGTCTTTAGGGTTTCTATGCATAATATCATGTCATTTGCAAATAGTAACTGTTTTACTTCTTCCTTAACAATTTGGATGCCTTATATTTCTTCTTGTCTGATTGCTGTGGCTAGGATTTCCAGTACCATGTTGAATAAAAGTGGTGAGAATGGGATCCTTGTCTTGTTCCTAATCCCAGAGGAAAAGCTTTCAGCTTTTCACCAGTTAATGTGATGTTAGCTGTGGGTTTGCCTATATAGCCTTTATTATATTGAGGAATGTTCCCTCCATACCTACTTTGTTGAAACTTCAAAAAAAAAATATCACAGATGGATATTGGATATTGTCACATGCTTTCTTAGCATCTGTTGAGATGTTCATGTGGTTCTTATACTTCCTTTTGTTAATGTGGTATATCGCCTTGATTGGCTTGCAGATATTGACCTTGCATCCTGGAATAAATTTCACTTGGTTGTCATCAGTGGTATGAACGGGTACTCGACATGTATGAATGTGCTCCCAGGGTGCATCCGTCATGGGGATTGTCTTTCTGAATCCTCACCACCCCATGAGGTACCTGGTATAATTGTCCCCATTTTAAAGTTGAGAGAACCCAAAGGCCATCAGGCTGGTAGAGAGAGGAGTCTGGACTTGAACCTGGTATTCTGACACGAGCGTCCATGGTCTTAACCATATCGTTCATCTACAGCATGATTGTGAAAAGAAGTTAATGCTAAAAAAAAAAAAACACGCAACAGAAACATTACCCAAGGAGAGAGAAAAGTGGGAACTAGACTAGCATTTACTCCTACTTCTCACCCTTTACTAGGTCGGTGCTGGCTCATCCTCTAGCTCTTTGGTATTCTTCTTGAGGTTTCCTGCCCCCCAGATAGCACCTCAATACCTTCTCCAAAGTAGAATATTGCTGGGGTAGGTTCCTGCTTTGGGCACCACCAAAGTGGAAGCTTCTATGAAGCTGATTCTCTCTTTCTTGGAAGGGACCATGGTTTCCCCTGATACAATGCCTGTGGTGTCCCTGGCGAGTGAACATGGATCCTTTGTACCCCCAGCTGTACTTCTCTGGGGGACAGAGCAAGGATGCAGCTGCCACGTGTAAGAGGCAGTAAGAGAGGCACAGTCTCGGTGCCAACAATGCGTGTTAGTTCTGTGAGTTGGAGAAAGGGGCAAGTCTGGTACATATCAGAGGTAGAGGAAAGGAAGCAGGCTACTGCATTTCTATAGAAGCAGAATCAGCCAAGGGCTGATAGTCTTTGGCAGCAGGAACTTGAACATTATTCTGGAGAGCACTTCCTGTCCCCAAAGGAAGAATTTATCCACTTTGCACATTTCCCTGCTGGCACAGGGGACTTCCTAAGAAGGGTATACTGTTGTGAGTGGTTCCGTGGTTCTCTGTTCGGCCAGGGGTCCGTGACACGAGCTGCCCCCCAGTAAGTTCTCTGGGGGACCTTGCAGGACACAAGAGAGGGCATTTGTCTTTTTTGAGCACTATCACTCCCCTCACCATTTATCAACTCCGCCCCATCAATTTGTCTTTAAGCTAATTAACCAGTAATTTTTTAAAAAGGGTCGTTCACTGAAATTCTTGACGTTTTAGCCATGGAGAATTCAGGTGTCCCCAGTGTGGGCTGGGGTCTTGTACAAGGAAGCTCTGGCCAGACGAGCCAGTCCGCCCGGCCCAGTGTATCCTCCCACCCGAGGGGCCTTTGAGGGGTGCTGGGGATGGGCTGTCGGCGGCTGCGGGCCCTGCATGTTTCATGCTGGATGGACACATGGGCGGGTGCTGCGTGGGCTCGTTCCTTGGGAACAGATCTTACATTTTCTGCCTCCTTGGCACTGTGCTCTGGTCTCTTCTGATCAGACAGCCCCTCTCCCCATCTGAGATGCAACCAAGCCCCATTTCTAACCATTTCTAGGTACAGTCTTGCTTCATTGGGGTAGAAGTCTCTGGAAGAATTTGTTGGCTATTAATTTTTATTGAACATTGACCTTTAGGTCTGAATTAGGTCTCCCAAAGTTCATGAGCACTACACGCTGCATCAGCCTAACCCCCTCCAAGCCCTTCTGGGAGGTTCTGAGGCAAGTGTTTGATCGCAGTACAAAGTCAGGGCATCACATTTCATGCATTATAATCAACTCTTTGAAATTACATTTAAATATGAATATTTTTATATTACCACAAAGCATCTTTAAAATGAATGTGGGAACCTCATATATTCTTTGCAAACTTCTTTTATTCATCTCATGCTTTTTCTTGATGGTGAACAACCATTTTTCCTCAGTCTTTCATACAGGCAGATGGCCTCAGTTATGTACAGTGGCTTCCAGCCTTGCTGTGTTGCTATGGCAACGAAATGCATCCTATCTGCGTCCTTTCTCTGTTGTATCCCGTTTCCGTTCAGCAACTCAAAATAACTAGCCGCGTGCTTCAACATGCTGCTTCCTCCTCGCTACAGAGTTGAATATCTATCAAGTATCTTCCTGGGCTTCCTATCTCTTCCTGTTACAGCCTTGAAAAAATGTGTTTGCACCAAATTGATTTCCCTCATCACTTCCTATTTACATCAACCCCTCAGTGCGAAGGCGGGCAACACACAGCAGCGAGTCATGCAGCTGCCGGCCCGCCGGAAAAAAATGGGTCAGCCAGTTGTGTGATGTTTGAAACCAGCGTTTCTTTATTGTGGTCAGGTGTGGGGTTCCTGTTTGTTCTTCTTATCGTGGCATTGTTTCCCAACAGATACTAGAATGTAAAAAAAATAAATAAAAAATTAAAACCAACCAAAGAAACAAACATCAAAGCAGCTCCTTTCTCATTTCTGGGCTTCAGAAAGACGATAATAAACTTGACAGTTCCTGCAAAATAAGAGGCAAGCAAAGGACGGGAAATGTTCCTCTGCACCTTGAAGGCAGGAAGTTCGGAATTTAAGGAGGAAAATCTTCAGAAAAACAGAAAGAAAAGAAGTCTTTTTAATGACTGCAGGTCGGGTTGGGGCTCTCTTGTTTAAGCACTAAGAGATTAGACTCATTCATGGATTCTTTCAAAAATCATTTCATGCCCCCTTAATTCATGCCATTTTTCTTGTCCCTAGCAATCCCAAATCCCAAATAATTAGACTCAAGTTGACTCAACAAAGAAACCAGTGCATGTGATGCGGAGGAAGCGGTAACACTGAGTTTGGAACGATTGGCAAAGATGTATCCTCGCCCCTTCCTCTTCAGTGATTTCAAACTCCAGCCTGTGAAGGAAAATCTAATGTCCCATGGAAAAGCATGCATGTGTTTGAAAATTCAGAGAACACATGTGATTCACGTTAGAGTTATTTTTCTTAAAACAATGATGAAATGATTTGCACAACTTGAAATGCAGAGTAAAGCGCACAGTAGAATCATGATTGCTGTGCAATTACTGGAAATTCCACAAGTTTGTTACCTTAAAGTCACGTGACATTATGTGAAATGTTGCATTAGAGGTGGGCACGCTGATCTTCTTTTCCAGGACACTTTGGTTTGTCAGCCAAGTATTCTCTGGGGGGTTGCTGCGAGCTTCCTTTGCGCTGACCGGGGTGAGCGCACTTTGCTTCCATCCTGCCTGGCTTTGCTGTGCTGACGCTGGCCTCTTGCCTAAAGGTTCTGAGAGCAGACACCACTGGGGGTGGAAAGAGGTGATACGTGGGGCCCGGCCGCCTACCACCCTGTGGGGCACTGTTTGGGTCTTGCCCACAGGAGAAGCCGGGAATGCTGAGGACCTGGGTCTTGTAGCGGCACTCACTTGAGGTTGCCATGGCCTCTCGTGATTCATAGGCCCGTGTCAGCAGTGCCACCCTGTGTGTTCCCTCTGGGGACCTGGCTGGGCTGTGTGAGCTGGCGTCAAGTGACGCATGGGCCTCGGTGGTCATGTCAGCTGGGATGGAGCTACATCTGTGCCTTTAGCATAGGTAGTTCATGATTATCTGTGTTCATGGGGGCATTTCTGAAGTTACTTGTTAGATGTTGCTGTTTGTCTGGTAATATAAAAAAGAAAAAGTAAATGGAAGATTGGTAATGTGGATATGTTAAGTTTATATGTGTATATGTGTGTGTGTGTGTGTGTATATATATATATATATGGGAAGAAGTAGTTATCACAAATGATTAAAACCGCTCAAAACAATTTTAGCTCATTCCTTTAACAGGTGCTACAAATACTACCTTACCTTTCATCTGTATTTTATCTGTGGTTTTAAAAAAAAGTTAAAGTAACTCTTTTCTACTAGAGAGTTAAAACATTTAGAAGTATCTAAAGGTTTGTAATACTATAAACCCATCAGGTCTCCAGGTCATTTTTTTTAATGTTGTGCTTGAGAGTCTCCTGTCCTCTGATTCATATCATCCTCAGGAAGGATAAGTAACAGATCCACGTAAAAGAAACTCATTTCTCGAACTTCATTCTGTTTTGGAGGCTCAGGACATTCAGTCCACCTTCCATCTGCTTCAGAGTATTTCGTCAGGTCAATTTAAACCACAGGTCTTGAAAGTCCCTTTCCATCCTGACCACGGTGCACATCCCAGGCAAGATAGTGAGGCCTCCGAGGGCCGGTTCTCACACCCCCATCAGAGTGGCACTGGGCACGTGGGACCCGGGGTGGGGGTGGCCGGGCACGTGGTTTGGCACCTGCAGCCTAACATGATCCTGGTCCTTGGAGGCACATTTCTACCAGCGGAAGGTGAACATACACACACACTCACATGTACCTATGGAGACACGTAACATGCCCGCATTGCCAGCCTCCCATTTACTTATTTTTATATGAGCAGACAGAGCGGCCGGGAGCAGCAGCTCACCGACTCAGTTAAAGAGGCCTGAGCTGTGCTGACCTCCCAGCAGAGCAGCAGGGCCTGGTCACGGTGATTCTAAACTCACAGAAGCTGGCGTGCCCATGAATGTCAGAGTCTCCTGCCTCCCCACCACTTAATAGTTTTGTTCTTTCTCTTAATACTCAAGTAAAGTGTGTTCATTGTAGAAATTTTAGAAAAGCAACAGGGTGAGAAATGCCCCTTGTACATCATCACCAGAAACATTGCAGTTTATTGCCTTTTCCCTGTTTTCCCTTGGATTATGCCTGTTGTGCACATGGTTTTCTAGCTGGCTTTTCCCTACTTACGAATGGTTTTCAATGTCATTATTTTAAATTCTGACTGATAAATATAGCTGCATATATATTCCATATACAGATAACATTGGTTATTTGTACAAAGGGTCAATTTATTATTCTTTTAAAAATTATTACAAATTTTATTATGAAATAATGTAAAATGATGAGAGAGGCACATTTTGTATCTGGTACCTACCCACCTCTTCCTAATGACAGTCGTCTTATCCGGGCACACAAGACACGTAACACCCTCACGGTGCAGTTTCTCTTTTGGCTTACCTAGTTCAGAATAACCTGGTGTTTGCAAATCAAACCTTTTTCTTGAACTCAGCTGAGGCTTTCATTTTAGAACTAGCCTCAGAAATTTTACTGTCTTATATATTTGCATTTCAAAGAGGATACTGATAACAAAGAGAAGCAAACCTCTGAAAGAGTTTTCTTTGTACATCCTCTGCATGTGTGCAGCGTTCTTTGAACAAGGCCAACAACTCTGTCAACACCTGCGGCCAGTTCTGCTTAGGGGCCTTAATTGTTTCTCAATTGTTTCATAATTCTCACACCTGTCTCCCCAATAATGTTGCCAGTTCCTTTAATAGAGGTCCAGGGAGGAAGACTTTTCCTGTTCCTGCTCAAAGCTTAGCACAATTCTTGGCATGTTGCAAATAAAATAATAAAAATAATAATGATAATTTAAAAAGCAGTTTACTTCGCTGGAGTGGTCAGAGAGGACCCTCAGACCTGAAATCATGGAATGTGGTCAGTCTCATCTGTGAAGGACTGTTTCTTTCAGCCTGTTCCCAGGGTGGAAGTCACACTCAGGACGGTTAGAGGAGACACATTAGGCAAATAAGAGAGCGGGTGATACTAAGCAGAACAGCTAGGCTTATTATGTTTAGGGTTGGAACGTTTTGAGGACATTAAGTAAATTTTGAGATAATGTACCACCAAGTCATAATGTTGTCAGAATTTAAAATTAACATGACATTCTTTTCTGTTGAACCATATCCAGCCGAACAGTTAATCCTGGTGCTTAGGGGCACATTTCTACCAGTGGAAGATGAATAATACTGTTTTTTAAGTAAGGGAGATAGGAAGGAGCAAGCCCTGAGGCCACATTCCTTTGCCATTACTGTTCCTTTGTCTAAAGTATTCTTTACCTTCTTCTCACAAACTCTTACTTATCCTTCAAGATCCCATTAAAATATTCTTTCAATTGCTGACGGATGCCCACAGCTTAACTCGGCATGCCTGGACTCTTCAGCGCTTTCACAACATGCTAGTTCTCCATTCACAGACGTTCATTGCCACATGTGGGCACAGCCGTCACTGCAGTCCCCCTGCCCCCGCCCCCTCTGTCCTGTAGACTCATCAGGCGGAGGGGCCGTGTTCTGTTTTGCTTTGCATTCCGGGGACTTAACATGATCAATTGCTCAACTAGGTCCACAACACGTTTTATCAAGTGGATGAATGATGTCCACACATTATGTTGCTAGTTATTGACAGAGACAATAAACCAAGTAACACGGTGAGTTTTATTATGCAGTCTTTCTTTGCCTTTCTTGACCAAAATGCCCAAGTCGGGGGTTCAGCCTCAGCCTGGGACGTCTATGCAGCCTGTCCCCCTTGTCAATTCTTTGCCTCAGGTCACCCCTGGAACCATGCCGGCCGGTTCCCTATTCCGGAACGCACTAGAGCACATTCCTTTCACAGAAAGACCAAACCTCTGAATCCATCACTCTGTCCTGATTTATATTTCTTTATAACAATGCTATTTGACATTATCATACACATTTTTAAGCTTATGGATTTTTTGTTGGTATCCTCTCCTGGAGTATAAACTCCTCGAGGGCAGGCACCTTGTTTTATTCATTGCTCTATGCCCAGGACCCAGTACAATGTGTGCTTCATGATATCTTTGTAAGTCACTATTTGGTGAATGTTCAGTGGCTTGTCTGCTCTGTGCAGGTCTGAGAGTTGAGGTGGTAGCTTAGATGTGCTGAAAGTTTGCATTGATATGAAAAAGAAACAATGGTCATCTAAGAAAAAAATGAGGATTATGAGGCAACGGTTGTAGCCTGGTTTGATATATGTGAACCTACCCATGTACTAAATTGCCTGATGTTGATTATTTGCTTGTAGCCAGGTGATTTTTGGCTTAAATTACCGTTTGTAGCTGTTTATTATTCTGTACCTATTATTCTGAACCTATGAATGTGCTATAGGACCTGACAGCCCTGTCTAGGATAAAGAGAGCTCTGGAGCTCTCTAATAATACTGCAGTTAGAATAAAAGTGAAGGAATTTTTTATCGTGAAATAAAAATCATAGAAATGTCAATGTTTCTCATTAAAAATCCAATTAAAACACCTCACATTCCACTACTGTGTGCAGTGATTTTTGACAATGATTCCAAAGCGATTCAGTGGAAGAGGAATAGACTTTTCAACAAATGGTGCTGGAGCAGTTGGGCATCTACGTGCAAATAAATGAACCTAGAGCCAAGTCTCTACAATTAACTCAAAATGTATCATGGAAAATAGAAAATGCAAAGTTTCTCTATCAAGTTTCAGGAAAAAAACAGAGGAGAATAGGTTTGGAACTCAAGGCTAGGTGGAGCTCCTAGTGTTGACACCACAGAATGATGACAAAAAGGAGAAATTGAGAAACTGGATCCCCTCAAAATGAAAAACTTGGTAATCTAAAAGACCCTATGAACTACGGATCGGGAGAAAATATTTGCAAATCACATATCAGCACGTGGCTTGAATCTACAGTTTGTAAAGAACTCTCAAAACTCCACAGTAATAAAACTCAGACAATCCAATTAGGAAATGGACAAAAGATTTGCACAGACATTTCACTGAAGAAAATACGCGGACGGCAGATGAGCACATGGAAAGACGTTTAAGGTCATGAAGTCATTAGGAAAATGCAAATCAAAACTACAATATTATTACACTACTATCAAAGTGGCTATAACAAGTGTACTTATTTTATGTATGATAAAATATATGCTGATGAGGATACAGAGAAATGGAACCACTCACATATCGCTGTTTGGGGCATCAAATGGTACAGCGGCTCTGGGAAGCAGTTTGGTGGTTAACAAAACAAAACTAAACATGGGCTTATTGTACAACCCAGCTTTCACTCGGTATGTATCCCAGTGAAGAAAAATTTATGTTTTCTGCATGTGCATATTCATAGCAGCTTAATTTGTAATAGCCCCAAACAGAAAATAACACAAATGTCCAGCCACACAGTGGAATACTACTCAGCGACAGAAAGGCGTAAGCTCCTGATCCATGCAGTAGCTTAGACGAATCTCACGGGAATTTTTCTGAATGAGAGAAGATTGCATACTATATGATTCTGTTTATTTAACGGTAGTGAAACAACTAAATTATAGAAACAGAATGGATTAGCGGCAGTCAGAGGTTAGGGGTGGAGAGGGAGGAAAGGGGTTGTTATGTCATAAACACTGGGATGAGGGAGCCTTCTGTTGATGGAGTGGTTCTGTATCTTGATTATGGTGGTTATTACGTGAATTTACACATAGGATAAAATTGCATATAACTGTGCACACACACGAGTGCGTATTTGTGAAACCGTTGACATAGAGGAGCGTAAGAATGTCGAAGAGCATTATTTCTAATTTAGAGGTGATGGACTGAAGACAGAGGAATTCGTTTATCTGTTACCTTGTTGAAGTGCTGTTGAGACCCAGGATATGCATATCTTTGCAGACGGCACCTGTCTGCATGCCACGTAGGAAATTTCCTAACAGCTGTCATAGTAGTTTTCTACAACTACTGCAGCAAATTACCAAAAACTGGGTGGTAAAAACAACAAAACTTCATTCTCTCATTGTTCTTGAGGCCAGAAGCTTGAGACCAAGGTGCTGGGAAGGCCCTGCTCCCCCTGAAGGCTCCCAGGGTGAGGGAGTCCCTGGGTCTGCACCTGCTTCTGGGAGTCGCTGGTGATCCTTGGTGTCCCTTTCTCTGTCTTTCCGCTTCTGACGACACCATCATGACCTCATCTTAACTGGATTACATCGGCAAAGACCCCATTTCCAAATAAGGTCGCATTCAGAGGTACTGGGGTTAGGACTTCAATGCATCTTTTTGAGGGATGCAGTTCATCCCGCAGCGGGTGTCTGTTTTCTTTAAGAAAATAATGAAGGGCCACATCTTGTACCGACCTTGAGGCAATATGGGTCTATTTGCTGTGGCCAAGTATTATCTCCGAAAATGTGCTTGTCTGTTCTCACAGAAAATACTGGCGGCCGCGTGCTGCTTTTGGGGGGTACTCGGAGAAACACCTGCCGACATCCTACCCCTGGGAAGGAAGGGAAGTGTCTACATTGTCAGGATTCTCCCTGTTTCTCTGCTATGATACCTCTTGCCCACTTCACGCAGCCTGTGGCTAATGTAGTCAAAAGACCACACTTCTTTGATTCAAATTCAGCAACTTAGTTTGCACCCAAAGAGAATTTCTTTCTTTGTGGAGGACATGTGCGTAGAAGTGACAGTCTAGCTAATATTCTGCTTTTGAGCCAAAATAGGCAATCATTTTAGGTAAACATCATTTATAAGTTGAAAAGTGGGGATAAAACATTTCTTATATCATGGTGCTTGTAACTGAGGCAGGAAATCAAATCAAGAGCCCGCAGCACATTCCTCCTGGGAAATCTGTTGGAGGAAGTTCCCTGAGGGGGTCTTAACGCTCCCGCACAGGACTTTGTTGTTTCGACAGTCACTCAAAAAAATCTGTACAAAATGCCTTGTAGGGCACCCCTGACATGCTTGGGGAAAGTTTATAATGCTGAAGCATTATGCAAAATGCCCTTGTCATGTGAAAAGCTAGAGGATCTACTGGCCTTGTGGAGTAAGGAAAGTCGCATTACCATTAGCAGGTGCGCTCAGAGTTTCTGGCGTGTTAGCAGGAGTAAGCAGTGCAGGGAATAAATCAGAAGCTCTGTAAGGGGGACCAACCCAAAGAAAACAAATTGGGATGGAGTTGGGTGGTAGGTTTTCTCTGTCAGGAAATTTTCTGTCCTCGTATATTTCAGGAACCCAGGAACTCAAGATGTTGGGTCCCTGCTGGCTTTCCTGTTGGTACTTAACGGCCTATGTGGTGCATTCATGACTCACATCAAAGGAAAGAAAACGGAGTTGCGCTGGAAACATCAGCAGCATTAGCAGTTTTGCCAAACTACGAGACAGGAAAATTCGAGATGCCACTAATGCAAAATCAGGCTGTACTAGATGGCTTAGGTGGGTAACGCGTGGTGCTCGTGAGGCGGCCTCCTCCTGCCTCTGGGGCTGGCCCCTGGCTCCCCTCCACACTGTGTCCAGTCATTCCGCAGATGGCTTCAGAGGACCACAGGGACTATGCTCTCCTGGTGCAGCCTCAGGGCGGACCTGAGTGGTCTGTTCTACAGCGTTGAATTGGCTGTGTCCGTACCTGCTCATGGAAGCACAAATGAATGCCTAACGGTTTCCAATATTGAAAGTCTGTCCACAAGTATGGAGTGTTTTCTGCAGGGAATCTCTTTATAATTAACCAAAGCTTTCTACTACTTCATTTTGGCTCCAGATGTAAGTGTCTCGTTTTTAAGATCGTCAGCCCCTGAGTGTCAGGCACAGGTCTAGTGCTGTGTATGTATGAAAATGGAACTATGTGAATAAACCACTTGCGCTAGGATGTAAGCCGTGCTTGTCTTCTCGGGTGGAGAGCAGAGCGGGTGGAGGAGGGGAGTCCTGGCAGGGAGCACAGCCGCTGGGCACGCCCTGCTCACCAGGGAGATGCAGGCACAGCCCCCCGCCCTGGTGGTCGCCCCACCATCACGTCTCGTCACACGGAGGCACCAGTGCTCACAGGAATCTGTTAAACCCGTCCACTGTCTTGGGAAGGAAAGAAAAGTTGAGGTCATATATCTATTTTAGTCCCCAATCCTGCCAAGCGGAATCCTGACCTTTTCCCCATTTGGAACTGGCTTCAGATCCCCGTAGAGCAAAGCCGTGCATTTACCCAATAAGGATATATTTTTATTGCAATTGCCTAGCAACAATGCTAATTAATTAATATTAACAAAACATGTTTCTCCACCTGGGCTTCTTCCAAACCGTCTCCTTTCTGCAGCAAATGTTCCTGTGGGCAGAGCTGTGCTGGAGATGCCCGGTGGCAGCTCAGCCTCCTTCCACCCGCCGGGACAGGTGTCTGCTTTCCTCTCTGAGGAGGATTTCTGGGGGTGTATTTACAGCTTGGAGTCAACAGCCCAGCATATCACCTCTTCTATTCTGTCTTTCCTTTCATTCAAGTTGTAAAAGTTAAATCCATGCATGGCCCTGCCGGGGGGACCTATTTGAGGCTGAGTGCCATCCTAGGGGACGTCCTCTCTGACGGCCCGCCTGGTCTCTCTGCCCCCCGCCACCCCGGTACCTGCCCTGCCTGACAGCCGGCGTCTAGGGCCTCGGGGTGAAGGAATGAGTGGGAGCCCCTGGGAGGCTGGGGACCCGAGGATGGGGCTCCTGGCCTCGGGAAGAATCTCAAGCGAGGGAGTCTGGTACCGTTCGGCAGCCTCCTTCCCTACTTCACTCACAGTGTTTGAGGAGCAGGTGCCAGACGCGTTGCCGGGAACCTGCCGTCTTCCCAAATTCATGTATGTCCCCAAACCCCTTAGAGGCCATTTAACACTCCCAGGGCAGGGCAAGGAGGCCCCAAAGAAAGGTGGGCACACTTCGGAATGGACAGAGATGGAGGTGTGACGCTTGGGTTCGACGGAACAATCGGTCCGAGCCGCGGGGAGATGGAGCCAGGTGTCTGCCCTGCAGGCTGGTCAGAGCTCCAGCACCGAGTTGAGAATTGCCCCTCTCTGTACCTGAGCTCTGGGGCGCAGCCTTGGCCCCTTCTCTACAGACGCACCATTTTCAGAGTCCAGCGACTGCTGCGGGTGGAGGCGGGCAGCAGGGGTGAGGCGCCGTAGCGGCGGTTGGCACCATAAAGGAAGTGGGTGGGCTCAGCATCTGGCGATGCGGCTGGCAGCGCTCACTGCTGGAAGCGTGGATGTAGAAGAAGATAGGATTAAAGAGGGCTCCTGGCGTTTTGACTTAAGCGATGAGAGGGGGGCGATACTGCTTCAGAAATATAAGGCTGGGGGCGGTCAGGTCATGCTGGGAAGGGGCCCAGCATTGGCGGGGGGCACCGGGCAGAAGCACAGCTGGAGAAGGGCAGTGAGGGAGGGGCACCTCAAAGGCGGGCTGACGGCCGGACCGTCTGGACCACTTCATTCCCCGGGGAAGCGAAGTCCATCCTCTCTCTCCATCTGTTTCCTCTCACTCTCTGTCTCTCTTTCTCTTTCCCTCCCTCCCTTTTTCCCTCTTTCTGTCCTCTGATAATTAGATGCAGTTAAGGCCTTGCTTCGGTGGGCTTTCTGCTGAAGTAAAAGTCTTTTTAAGTATAAGAAATAAGTGTGTTACCCCACTAATTAAAAAGAGTTACTTCAGTGTTACCCTCTTCAGGCCTTCTTAACTGAAAAAAGGAACTCAGAAAGGGATTATTATTAACTAATAATTGAGACAACTGAGTCCCAAATAGTTACACGATATTCCCAAATTCACACAGAAAATGACAGTGTCGTATTAGATGCTTGTCAGTTGATGACAAGAAATGAATGGAGAAAAGGGCATGCTCTGCCTCAGATACAGGCAATACAAAGACACCTGGTAGAAATCTTCTACAATTTGGAGGGCTTTTATCCATACAGCTGCATTGGTCATCTTTCACTCTAAAGGACACAGCTAGAATCAGACTGAGCAGGTCAGCACAATGAGATCTGTGCTGGGGAGATGGCTGGTGGATTGAAGCAGATACTGGCGGGATCTCTGAGTGGCGCAGGTGAGGGCACCTGGGGTCTCAAATGGGCCGAGCTGTCAGGGGTGGAGACAGGGCACAGAGAGGAGGGCATGGAGGAGGCAGAAGGTGCAGGGCCGTGCAAATGACAGGATGTGTGCCACTGAGGTGCTGAAAGTGTGGGTCTCCAATCTGGTTCGCTGGATAAGTACCAATGACGTTCATCGGTGTAGGAAATACACTGCAGATATGCTTATCTTACCCTGATTGTAAAAATAGGTATATTGTGCAATGATAGCCATTTTCTCAGGATTTATATACTTAAAAATCCCATTCTCATTAAGATTTTTTAGACAAGATTTTAAGTTTTCAAAGACAAGATTCAGAAATAATAGTGTGTGTCTTGAAAATGGAGATTTTTAGAATCACCTGAGATACTATAATGATAGCAAACAGTTTTGTAATTCTCTTTCCCTTGACCACCCAACTTAGGTCTTGAATCTTTTAAATGGTAGTTTTAGTAATTCATTGCCAGGACTGCTATTTATTATTATAATTCACATTTAATTTTTTATAGCACCTGGCACTTTGACCAGGTACAGATTAGTCCTGCCGTCCTGTGCCTTATGAATGGAACTGGGGACCTCGATGGACTACAAATCTACATACCAGGAAGATCAATGGCTAATTACAGTAGTTGGCTGTGTCTCCATTACAATGTCAATAACCTGAGTGCCCCTGATGGAACACTTCAATATAATTGACGTCTGTTTTAAAATCTGGTAGAATAAACTTCCGTTACTCTCTATTTATGTTTGTGTTGAAAATAATCAGGGAGATACTGAAAACAGACCATATGGTCAATGACAATAAATGCTTCAAATAGTCTCTTTGGACATACACTTCATTTGGAGTGCCGCAAATGATTAATGCAGATTATTTTACAATTTCTGCGTGGATAAAAGGATTTGAGACACACTTTCTTCTCACCTCAAGTGTGTTGTCGACAGACACGCACTTCTGGTGTTTATTGGTACATAAAGTAAAAGAGTAGAACATGTGTTTGCCGAGATAGCATTCACGAAGACGATAGACAGCATGTCGAGAGCTGACTGCAATTTATTTCCTCTGCCTACTCGCTGTACAAGTATTCTTGTACGTACCTGGTTGTTTAGAAGCAAGAGAGCAGAGAACTTCTCCTGGAACATTCTCTTTCCCCACACATTCAGAGTTCAAGAAAATATGAAATAAAAAATGTCTGCGAAACGAAGAATGTTTAAAAACAGAAGTTGTAGTCAGTAAAGGAGCAGTACTAATACTGTGGCTGATAATGCCAAGAATTTAAAGACAGAAGATCAGCAAAGATGGTTTCATGTGACATGGCTGATTACTCACTTACGTCCCATTTACATGTTAAAGACCTCAAGTGATACCTTATTTTCTGGCATCCTTTCATCTTTTTTAGGGGTGGGTAAAATAGTTGCCTTTTAGTATGCCATTAAATGGAATTTTCATTTACCTTGTTTTATTTTGCTTTTGTTATCTTGAATTTCTTTAGAAGAGTTGTCTCATTCTCTGTGGGCATGGAATGGCTCATATGTGTGACAGATACCCTACTATCTCCCTCACGGGGATGTTGTGTGCATAGAATGAGATAACTGTGACCTGCTTGGAACAGAGCCGTTTCTAAGTAAACAATGTTTCCTCTTTCCTTCCTCTCTTTTTTCAAATTTCCTTTCTTCATTCTTCCCTAGTTAAAAGTCTTAGATCCATTTATTCCTGAATGATGTTATTTTTCTCCACTGAAAACTGTGGGCATGGGTCCGTCCCAGTTGAAGTGAAGAGTGGTCACTCTTTCTAAGGAATGACTTGGGGGAGGGAGCAGAGGGAGGGAAGGAGAGGGGAAGACTCACAAGGGGGGAGCTTTTCTTTGTTAATACTATTGGTTTCTCCATTTTTGTTTTGTTTCACATTTTTCTATTAATCAAAAATGAGACTTGGTAAGATATAGTTAACATGCTAGACATTTGGTAAAATTCTACAAATAAAATGGTATCTCATATTTGTGTAATCCAGGCATTGACTTATCATGTGTATCTACAATGGGTTTTTTCTCTTTTGCTATTATTAATATACAATTACATGAGCAACATTATGGTTACTAGACTCCCCCTGTTATCAAGTCCCCACCACACACCCCATTGCAGTCACTGTCCATCAGTGTAGCAGGATATTATAGAATCACTACTTGTCTTCTCTGTGTTATACTGCCTTCTCCGTATCCCCCCAACCCACCCCCACCCCCGCTACATTATGTGTACTAATTGTAATAGCCCTTTTCCCCCCTTTTCCCTCCCTTCCCACCCATCTTCCCCAGTCCCTTTCCCTTTGGTAACCCGGGGGAGAAAGACAAGTATCAAATGATCTCACTCATCTGTGGAGTGTAAGAACAAAGAAAAAACTGAAGAACAAAGCAACAGCAGACTCATGGAACCCAAGAGCGGACTAACAATTATCAATGGGCTTTTTTTTAACTAAACTTTTTATTTTGAGATAATTCACATGCCATTGTAACAGATGATACAGACAGAGCCCAGGGACCCTTCAGTCAGGTTCCTCAAATTTTAACACCTTACACAGCTTTAGTGCAGTATCACCACCAGCATATTGACACTGATAGTCAAGATACACACCACTTTCATCACAAAAGGATCTCTCACGTTGTCCTTTTGTAGTCACTCATTTCCCTTCCATCCCCACCCTCCTTAACCCCTGGCAGCCACTACTCTGGTCTCCATTTCTATAATTTTGTAATTGCAAGAATAATCATTGATGGAATCATACAGTGTGTAACCTTTGGGTTTGGCTTTCTTTCACTCAGCATAATTCTCTGGAGATTCATCCAGGTTGTTGAGTGTGTCCACAATTCACTCCCTTTATTGCTAAGTAGTGTTTAATTGATTGTACCGCCATTTTAAAGCCCTTCACCCATTGTGGGACATCTGAAGCTTTTTGTGTTTTTCTTTTTTTCCTATCATGCATAAAACTGCTACAAGCAGTGAAGATCATTCTTGTCTTGTAATGGGGTTACATCCTGATAATTCATTATAAATTGAAGATATTGTAAGTCCCAAATGCATTGACTACACCTAACTTACCTCACTTCACAGCTCAGCCTAGCCTACCTTTAACATGCTCAGAATACGTTAGCCTGCAACTGGGCAAAATCATCGAACACAAAGTCTATTTCATAATGAAGTGTTGAGCTCATGGCTGCTAGCCTGAGAATGTGTCTGCCTATCGCTCACTCAGGAAAAGAACAAAATCCGAAGTATGGATTCTACTGAATGCCTATCACTTTCACATAGTCATAAAGTCAAAAAATCCTAGTCAAACCCTCGTAAGTCAGAGACCATCTAAAGCATTTTTGTGCGAACTAGTTTTCATTTCTCTGTGATAAATGCCCAAGAGTTTAATTCCTGGGTCTTATTAATGTTTTAAGTTATTTTTTAAGAAACAGCCAGAGTGTTTCTTCACCATTGTATAGTCCTATCAGCATCTAGCATTTGATAATGACACTATTTTTTATTTTAGAAATATAGTGATATCTTATTGCAGTTTTAACCTGCATTTCCCCTAAGTCCATTTATGTGATGTGCTTATATATCATCTGTATATCCTCTTCTGTTCTATTATTCCATGTGTTCATCCCTCCACCAATACCATACAGCCTTGGTTAATGTAGCTATATAAATCTTGAAAATAGGTAGACTGATTCTTCCCAGTTTATTCTACTTTTTCAGAATTGTTTTGACTATTCTAGTTCTTTTGCTGTCACATGTAAATTTTAGACTAAATTATCTATATCAACAAAAATTTTTCAAGGATTTTGGTAGGAGTTGTGTTAAATTTATATATCAATTTGAGAGAATTGATGTCTTTACTATATTTAGTCTTCAATCCATTAATATGTCTCCCCATTTATTTATATCTTTTCTGATTTCCTTCATGAGTGTTTTGTGGCTTTCAGACTATAAGTCCTTGATCTTGGTAATCATTATACAATGCATATGTATATCAAATCATTGCATTGTACACTTTAAATATATGTAATTACATTTGTGAATTATTCCATAAAGTTAAAAAAATGGAGGTTCCTTAAAAAACTCAAAATAGAAATACCATTTGACCCAGGAATCCCACTCCTAGGAATTTACCCCAAGAATGGAGCAGCCCAGTTTCAAAAAGACAGATGCACCCCTATGTTTATTGCAGCACTATTTACAATAGCCAAGAAATGGAAGCAACCTAAGTGTCCATCAGTAGATGAATGGATTAAGAAGATGTGGTACATATACACAGTGGAATATTATTCAGCCATAAGAAGAAAACAAATCCTACCATTTGTAGCAACATGGATGGAGCTAGAGGGTATTATGCTCAGTGAAATAAGCCAAGCC
>JAQQAC010018689.1:2255435-2303826 GCA_029783875.1 Phataginus tricuspis | reverse complement strand
CACAGCCATAAGAAAAAAACAAATCCTACCATTTGCAACAACATGGATGGAGCTGGAGGGTATTATGCTCAGTGAAATAAGCCAGGCCGAAAAAGACAAGTACCAAATGATCTCACTCATATGTGGAGTATAAGAACAAAGAAAAAAAAAAAATGAAGGAACAAAACAGCAGCAGACTCACAGAACCCACGAATGGACTAACAGTTACCAAAGGGAAAGGGACTGGGGAGATGGGTGGGAAGGGAGGGATAAGAGGGTAAAAGGGGCATTACGATTGGCAGACATAGGGTGGGGGGGCACGGGGGGGACTGTACAGCTCAGAGAAGACAAGTAGTGATTCTAATCCCACTACGCTGATGGACAGTGACTGTAATAGGATTGGTGGGGGGGACCTGATGAAGGGGGTATTTTAATCATCACAATATTGCTCATGTAATTGTAGGTTAATGATACTAAAATAAAATAAGTTGTAAAAAGAAAAATGTAAGTCTTGTCCATGTTTGCTGAAGACTATGTAAGATTGGTGTTAATTCTTTAAATGTTTGGTAGAATTCTCCAGTAAAACCCTCCGGGTCTAGATATTTCTTTTTTTGGGAATTTAAAAATTACAAATTCAATTTCCATAATAGTTTTAGAACTATTCAAATGACTTATTTCACACTGGATGAATTATCAAAGTTTGTGTTTTCTGAAGAATGGATCTAATTTCATCTGAGTTGTTAAATTCATGTGTGTACAGTTGTTTATAGTATATCTTACACTTTTGATATCACTGCAGGGTCTGTAGTGATAGCCACTCTTCTGTTTCATTCCTGGTATTTTTCTCTTGTTTTTTGTCAGTTTTCCTAGAGATTTGTCAATTATATTGATCTTTTCAGAGACCCAGCTCTTTGTTTCACTGATTTTTCTCTATTGTTTTTCTGTTTTCAATTTCACTGATTTCTGCTCTTATCTTGATTATTTTCTTCCATCTGTTTGCTTTGTGTTTATTTTGCTCTTTTTTTCCTAGGTTCTTGAGATGGAAGCTTAGCTAATTTGTTTGAGGCTTTTTTCTCTTTTCTAATATATGTATGTCCTTTGCATTAAGTTTTAGGCTTCCTGGTTCCTGATTCTCTTTTTATTAAAACCTGGTCATTTTAGATAATAAATTCTGAGATTCTGGACCTTATTTAAACTTTCTGTTTTAATTGGATTTCTCTGATAACACTGAGGCAGAAGAAAGGGGCCCTGCCTCATCGCTGCTAGGCCGACATGGAAGTCCAGCTTCCCACTTGGTCTCTGTTGACGGTGGAGATGGAGGATTCCTCGTCACTGCTGGTTGTGGGGTGGAAGCTCTGGTCCCCACGGGGCCTGCACGGACACGCTTATTGTGAGCAGGAGGCGCTCCTCATGACAGCTCCGCTCCTCACTCTGCCTCCACTGCAGCGTGGGTGGGGGTTGACTTCCTCACCTCTGGGTGATGATAAAGGTCCTGACTTCCTACTAGGCCTCCTCTCACACCACCCTGGGGAGAGGGCGATGCTTCCTTACTGCCAAGTCTGGGTGGAAGTCCAGCTCCCAGGTGGTCGTCACTGACTCCATGGGATGGGAACTCATCTTTGGTCTTCTCTGACTCCACCCTTGAGGGCATGTTGGGGTGTCTCAGTAGTCCTGTGAGGGTAGTATCTAGGCTCCCCACTTGGCCTTTGATGGCGGGGAGGGGTAGGACCACAGTTTTTCTGGTTGTATGTGATAGGAGTAGAGCAGTTATTGTCAAAAAGTTATTTTATCTTGCTAGACTGACACACTCCTGGTCCTTTGGCTAAAAGGAGCAGGGTTTTCTGTCTTTTTTTGGATGGGGACTCTGCATTGGCATTCCCAAGTTAATGGCTTCTCTGGCAAGCATGGCGTCTATAAGGCAAAAAAAAAAAAAAATGTAGGGAGCTCAGCACGGTAGTGTTCTGGTCCTGAGTTCCCTTGCTGGTCTCCTGACTCTTCTCTCCATCTTTCTTATGCTTGCTTTGCATATACTGTCCAGGACTTACAGTTGAACTTAGTGGGAGAAATAGGGGAAAATATATCTAATCCATCTTCCTAGAAGTGGAAATCTCCTAAAATAGAAATTTTAGTACCAGTATTCACTGAATTTTGTTTAGAGCTGTTCTAGATGTCTAGGTAGTAGTTTCAAATGTGGCAATTCATCTCTTGACACTCTCTTTTCCCCTGACATAGTTGTTTTTAAAGAACAAGTATATTTGAGGTTAATTAAAGGCAGAAGCTGCAGTATAGCTTATGGAATGTTTATTGTGGTATTTTAGATGGGTTCTGAATTCTTCAATACTTATTAATTATTACTTAATTCTGTTAAGGAGGATGACATTATAAATAATAACATGAATTTTTGCCTGCTAGATAATGTTTAAGACTATTTTGCATCTAAACATTATTGAAGTTTTCACAAGGGACATATAATTTAATATTGACACAACCTTAAATAAATTGAAAGACATAAATCAGAGTAATGAGATTCATAAAGCTGTTAATATTAATGGAGAAGCCTTTGGGAAGCATGGTATAAAATCAAAGAAATTTAGGAACCCTAGATATAAATGATGAAAGTAGTTAATGATCAAAAAATTGGTTATTTTTGTTTCCATCTCTTTTTATGTCAGACTATTCTATGTGCTTAGAAGAATTGCAAGTCTTTACAACTATGATCAGAAAATGGGATGCAGAATTCTCAGAAATAAAAGGTCGAAATCTGCAGAGAGCACAGTATATTTCTTTTGTTTTTGCATATAAGGAATCAAGACAGCACTAAATTTTATTTCTGAAACAAATATGTGAGCTTGTCCCCAAATCACAGTGTATGTATGTTATACATCCATGTATATATGTATGTAAACACATGCACATGTATGCTGCTCTGATTAACGATTCTTAGCAATTTATTTATTAATCTACAATTCTAAATATAGATTGAAAGGACATAATTGAATATGTTAAGTTTTGGGTCTTGAATGTTTGAAAGAAGTAAATACGAAAGCTGGGGAAACAGGGCTTCTCCAAAAAAACGCGACTTCCTAGTAAACATGGATGAAATATACTGAGATAGTTTGGAGAATATTCCTTGGAGACCTGAAACTCTGTTGGGATGGACTGGATGTAGAGCTGAGCTTCCTTGGCTGTGTGAAAATGGAATAAAAAACCCAGGCAGCATTTTTGTTAAGTTGGAATTCTCAATAATATTTATAAGCAGATATTTAATTTAATGAAACCATTGACTATTTTGAAAAGTAACTGTCATGAAGAAAAGAGTTAAATTTAGGCCACGATATATATATATATATATATACTCTCCCATCAAATACAACCAGAAGAACTGTGGCCCTCCCCCTCCCCCACAGCAAAGGCCAAATGGGGAGCCTAGATACTACCCTCATAAGACTACTGAGACACCCCAACATGCCCTCAAGGGTGGGATCAGAGAAGACCAAAGATGAGTTCCCATCCGATGGAGTCAGTGACGACCACGTGGGAGCTAGACTTCCACCCAGACTCGCTGGTCGTGTGTGTGTGTCACCTGTGGACTATTCATCTAAATCTAATTTTCCACATTACTTTTAGAAATTTTTCTTACTCTGGCAGTCCTTGCCCTACCTGACTCTCTCCCCATTCTGTCAAGAGTGCTCAGGACCTCAGTGGAGAGGTTACAGTAGGACATGAGAGTCAAGTCCTTGACGTTTGAGATCCAAAATCTGAAGTGTATAAGGAAAAAGAAAATTTGGAAGAATAAGATAATTCAGTCATTTCTTCTCATCCCTCAATACCAAAATAAAGTTTTCCTGGATTTTAGGGAGAAGGATGTCGATAGAGGAAATTGACACCAGAATGAAATCCTAGGAAAGCCCTTATTCCCTGTCTTCAGCTAAATGAGACTAAGGGTGTAGGGGTGATGAGCCAGACGGGCTTGGGGATAAGAGCGTGAGGACCGCATCTGCTTGGATTAGAAGCAAAAAGTATAAACAATATAGGAAGTGGAGTAGATAAAATTATTATCTCCATTTTACAGGTGAGGAAACAGAGGCTTAAAGAATTTAATCTGTTTGCCAAAGATAACAAAATTTTGGGTGTCAAATCTGCAACTGTTTTTAATCTTCCATTTCAAAATTAACTGAGAGTAGGTTAAGTCAGAAACACAGAAAATTTGGTGAAGAGGGGATTTACAAAAACTGGTTCTTTGAAGTATAATTTACATATGATAAAAATTACCCTTTAGAAGTATACAGTTCCATTCTTTTTAGCAAATTTCTACAGCTGTGCAACCATAACCACAGTCCAGTTTTATAACATCCCAAACATTCTATCATTCCGAAGTGATCCCCATGACTGTTTGCAGTTGATCCCTTTCCCCAGCCGCAGCCCTAAGCAACAGATTTGCTTTCTGAGTCTAGAGATTTCCCTTTTTTAGAAATTTCATATATGGTTTCCTTTGCTGTGCAGGAGCTTGTTAGTTTGATGTAGTCCCACTTGTTTATTTTTGCTTTTCTTTCCCTTGCCTGAGGAGACATATTCCGAAAAAAATTACTCAGGCTGATTTGCATGAGATTTTTTCCTATGTTTCCTTCTAAGCGTTTTACATTTAGGTTTTTAATCCATTTAGAGTTTACTTTTGTGCGTAGTGTAAGACAGTGATCTAGTTTCATTCTCTTGCATGTCCAGTTTTCCCAGCACCATTCATTGAAGAGACTGTCTTTTCCCCACCATATATTCTTGCCTCCTTTGTCATATAGTAATTGACCATATATGTGTGGGTTTATTTTTGGGCTCTCAATTCTGTTCCACTGATCTGATCTGTGTATCTATTCTTGTGCCAGTACCTGACAGTTTTAATCACTAGAGCTTTGTAGTGTAGCTTGAAATCAGGGAGCATGATGCCCCCAGCTTTGTTCTTTCTCAAGACTGCTTTGGCTCCTTAGAGTCTTTTGTGGTTCCATTATAAATTTTAAGATTCTTTGCTCTCAGTTCACTGAAAAACACCATTGCTGTTTTGATGAGGGTGGCATCAAATCTGTAAATTGCTCTGGACAGGAAGTCCATTCTGACCATATCAATTCTTCCTATCCATGAGCCTGGGATAGATTTCCACTTATTTGTGTCTTCTTGAGTTTGTCTCAACAGTGTCTTATAGTTTTCAGAGTATAGGTCTTTCACCTCTTTGGTTAGGTTTATTCCTAGATTTTTATTCAGAAGGTATTTAACTTCTACATTACTGCCAAGTCTAGGTAGAACTCCCTTTGGTGATGAGAAAGAAGAAAGAATATTATTTCTATCTTATTTTATAACGATCAGCTTTAAAATTTGAACCATAAGTGAGCCTCCTTTATTTTGTATCATTTATTTTTCAATTAAAAAATTAAACCAGAATAGCCATTTGTAAATTCATATGCAATATAATTTACTTGAAAAACCGTGTTTGAAAGAAAGCACCCCCCCCACTTCTTTTTTCTGGCTGAAATATGCTTCATTGATAAGTCCACCATTGTCTCAAATCAAACATTAAACTTAAAGGTTACTTTTTCTTTCTCATCAACAAATATATTACTAATCGCAAGAGTAGGAATTACTAAGTGAGCAGAAAGTTACCTGTACAATAATTGAGCTAAACAAATTCATTTGCATAGGTTGGTTGGGAGTTGTACATCGATAATTTTATGACAGGATAACACATGTATAAACATGTTAATTCAAATAACTCATTTTAAATAACAGCCAGTTATACCATCAAACTCTTTATATAGGGAGGAGAGACACACGGTCCTCAGTGACCCCCAACAGGCCTGCTTCATTCTATTCCTGCTGTATCATTGCTTTATCTGCTCACCTTCCCCTGCAGTGTCACTATTATATTCCTGACCTGTCCATCATTCAGATCTGCCTTATGAGGTTTTCTTGGGTTCTCTTACCTGGTTGTAATGTGTATTATATCTTTGTTCATTTTGGAGATGGGGTTTACATGGCTTGCTGATGGATTGCCTGTGAAGAATTAAGAAAAAGAAGGAATTAAATTAAACTCCCAGATTTGTGATCTTTAAGACAGAATTCGAAGGCAGTGCCGTTTTCTAAATTAAGGAAGTTTGATGAGGACAGGTTTGCATGGAAATCATGTTAAGCTTGAGATGCCCGTGAGAAACCTGTGTTAGTCTGGAAGGCTAACTGCCTTTCTAACTAGCAAATAGACCAAAAAATGCATATTAGCTTAAAGGCTAACTTTTAACTTCTGTAACGCATGGGTAAACAGATCAGAACTCTGTCACCTTTAACATGTGGCTTTACCTGTCAATCTGGGGTCATCTCCGTCCCACCAGGAGGAAGAGAGACGAACACGCAGCCAGGGCATGAGAGGCTTTGTGGGCCAGGACTGGACCCTGCACACACATTGCTTCTGCTTGAATTCCACTAAGCCCGGCTCTAGGGCCACACTTGCCTAGGAAATATGGTCCAGTTACTGGCCCACACATGAGAAGGAGAATATGAACTTGCTGAGCGCTGGACGCCGGCACATCCAGCTGAGGCTTCAGGCAGGCAGGCGGAGTGTGCGTCTAGAGCTCAGGAAAGTCTGTGGTGGAGACCTAAACTCTGGAAACACGTGGCATAAGAGAGTATTAAAAGTAGGAGGCAGGGGAGATTGTTAGGTAGCCAAGGCTTAGGATCAAGTGATACTGACATTTATGGCCAAATATTGTGAAAGGGCAGATCTGCATGAGATAGAGGTAGAATCGCATGGGGACGAACAGCATCCTTGGGTCGGGGAGGATATCTGCTTTCCCACATTCAGCCCTAAAAACCCAGCGAGGCAGCGGGCACTTTTGGTGGGAAGAAGGGAGGTGTTTGGAAGGCTGAGAACAGAGGATGTGGGTTTAACCCTGAGGACCGAGAAAGGGAAGGAAAGACCTGTCCGATCGGGAAGGAAAGGGAAGGAGAGGGAAGGAGGACGGGTGGCCTATTGCTAAGTCATCCATTTCAGCTCTGGATTCTTGGGCAAATCACCTAAACTCCCCAGCGGCTCATTTGTAAAATGGAGATAATGGTAACGCCTTTCACCTGGGGTTGTGGGGGTTACATGAGACCCCGGACACCTGTTAACGTGGCTGTCACACGGGCAGGCCTCGGTGTGCTCTTTTTATTTCAGTGTCTTTGAGGATCGTTCTGAGTATTTGCGAACGGCCTGTGGGTCACCAGTGTTCAGTGAATGTTTGCCGGCTGAGGGGGAGGGTCTGAAGGGAGAGCAGAGGGGCTCTTAGGGCCATGAGGAGATTACAGGGACGAGCCCTTCCGACAAACACGTTATGTGAAGAACATGTGGTTTCAGGGACGGACAAAAGGTATTTCAATATAACAAGGCACTCAAGTTAAATTGTAAGGCATTTGGCAAAATTATTGTGTGATTTCTTTGATTTGGGAACTCCAGATTTTGTAAGAGGATTTGCAAGTGAATTTTTTTTTTAATTAAAATCTTACAGCACTAAACATTGTCCACATTTCATAGTTTTCTCAATTTAAAAATTCTGCTAATTCTTATTCAAGTATAACTGACTATTATACATCAATACTATTTTCGATTCTCAAATCAATAGTCCAGATGATTTGGGAAAAAAAAATCTAATTAGTCTCACTAAGGGGTTACCTGGTGACCTGGGAAAGCCTGCTGCTCCTGAGGTACTGACTGGGACGGGGGCCCTCTTCCTGGCCCCCTATGAGGTCAATATGTGGGAATCAAAATAGCTATAAAGGCAACTGGTGTCCCCTTGTCCAGACACTTAGTACCATTTTGTTTACTTTTGGCAAAATCCGCATTTCACTTTGGTGCTGGTTTTCTAGAAGTGTGATGCGTGGCTCAAATTAGCAGCGGTCATCGGTCACCAGGAAAACGAAAATGTCTCAACACAGATCCCAGGCTGTTACCAGGTTTTTGGAGACCATGTTAACACACTACGAAATGATGCCAATTTTCGAGTGTTTGAAAAGAGCTGTGGTGTAGCATTCATTTTTCTCCCCGAACAGACTATTCGTTGCGTGGAGTCTTCTTCGAAGGACTTTACCATCATTTTCACTTACTGAATTCATACTTTTCAAGACCCAACTCAAATGCACTTTGCCTCTGACTCATTTTACCTCCGTCAGAATAGCTTCCTCTGTGTCGCTGAGACCGTAGTCCTGTGCACAAGGCGTCGCCGTGCGTCTTTATGTGTTTCTCTCTCACTGGGCTCCTGACTCCTTGGAGACCCAGGGCATATCATATTTATCTTGTATCTCCAGATCTTTGCACGGTACCTGGTACATCTTTATCCATAAAAGTCTTCCTCTGAAAGCATCTTTACCTGAAACATGCATTCTTGTTGAGGGACATCTGCGCATCGCTCATTTTCACTAAAGAGGCGGTTTTGACTGGAAGTGGTTTGTGCCCCTCGAGGTATTTGTGTGCTGCAGACATTTTCAGTGCTCATGGTGGGGTTGGGGCGTGTGGGGGCTACTAACCCTGCAGTGTACAGGACAGCCCCCCGCTCCTGCCAAAAAGTCATCCTGCTCAAAATATCCATTGTGCCGGGGTCAGGAAGTCTGGTCTAGAAGACAGACGCCTATGTAATCCTGCTTTCCCCTGGGACCGCATCAATCTGTGGCTCAATGACTATATGTACCGCTACCAATGAATAGGGTTTCCAGCCCAAATCTGTGTTCTAAGCCACTGACCCACACCTACCTCCCCACATCCCTCTGTCCCTCCCTTCCTCTTTTTTCTCTCTCATTATGTTTACTCAGCATCTTCACCTGCATATCTCATACCTCAACTACATGTCAAAAATAAAGCATCATTTTTCTGGGACATTCCTTCTTAACTACATATATTCTCCTAATTAATGTTCTTGCCATGTACCCAGCTGCCCAAGCTTACAGTCAGCTTCTGCATGAAATAAGTCTTTTTCATAACTCCTAAAGCCTTCTATTCTGTCCAGGCCGTTTATTGTCCTCACGTCTTGAAAACTGTAACATCTCCTAACTGGTGTCCTAGGCCCCCCCACCTCTCCCGCCACAGCACCGCGAGCAAATGTCTTAAGGCATCACTCCTTCACAATTCCACGAGTAATGTGCAATCGTGTGAACAGCTGGAAATACCAAAAACATTAAAGAGGAAAGTAGAATGTTCCTACAACCTAGTGCATATTTTCTAGTTCCTTTTTCTCTGCAGATACTTTACATTTCTTATACTGAATTGGAAATACATGTATTTCCAAATATGTATAATTTTGTGTATAACATGTGTAGTTTATATATATATAAAATGTCTTTTTTCATTTTTGTCAAAAATTTTCATAACATTAGATATGGGATATATCCAGAGACATTCTGTGTATCAGGACCTTGCTCTAATTATGCAGGGAAACACTGGATCGGACACTTCCGGCTGAGAAAGTGCAATGCCCGAGGTCTGTGTCCATGCCGAATAGCATTGTGGTGCATGTAGCACACCTGGTGGTGGCGTGAAGTACTGACTGCTCGGGCCCCTCTGGCTCAGGTGCATGGGTCTCCAGTCCTCACCCAGACCTGCCTACGTGCTGGTCTGCCCTCACCTTATATGTTAAGTTTTGTGATAGTGTAAGAAATGGCTAAATGTCAGCAACTTCGTATTCTAAAACCTCATATATAAGGCCAGCCTTGGAAGGGGACAGCCAAGCTGTCAGAATGTCTGGTGAAATCTTTACTCCTTTAGATTTCTCATATCTAACTGAGGTCTTCTGATAAGGTCTCTCGGGGATTTAGAAACTTACACCGCTGTCTAAAATGTTGAGTATCCTGACTGCAGTGACTTCCTTCTAAATCCTTTTGCTCAGAAAACCTTCCTTCATTTACCCAGGTGTTGTCTGTCTGTCTGGTTTTCAGCCTGAGATGGCTGCCCGTGTGTGTGGTCTCTGATACTTCCTTGTCAGGATTTGATCACCTTCCTCCGCCACGGCGTGCTGCGGTAGCTTCCACCCATCTCTCTCCAGTACCAGTGCAATAGCATGCTTTGTGGTGGTAGTAGGGGCTCCTGTCTCTGGGTGAGGCGGGGACGGTCTAGGCCTGGTCTCTGCCAATTCCTGTTGCCAGGCTGTGGGTGAGGTCTGCCCAGTTCCAGGTTTCAAGCACTTAACCTGACTCAGTCCCCCCCTCGCATGGATCCCTTTTGTCCCTTATTTTTAATAGGCCAAATACAGTTGAGTTTTGCTTTTTTAAAATCCGAATCTGAAAATTATCCTGTTTTAATGAAAAAATTGTACCTTTGGGGATTACTGATACATTTGTTCTCTTGCCATTTTATACTAGGTATTTTCAATGTTTTCCTGTCTTTCCTATGTGGATTTTGTTTTGTTTGGTTGGTTTGCCCGTAATTGGAACTTCCTGAGTGCAAGGAACCCCAGTCCACACTGTGCGTGCCCACCAGAGCCCTTCCCTCCGCCTTCCGGGGGCATTCCCGTCGGCTCTAGGTTCCCATCCCAGGATCTGACAGGTTGCTCCCTCCCCTTTGCCTCCTTGTTCTGGAGTTTTCTGGAAATTATAGTTCTAAAAAGATTTTAAAAAGAAAGATAATAAGGGCTCGATGCCAGTTTCCAGATTGGTTGAGTCTCTGGGTAAATAGGAAACAGAACTTGGGAGAAGGATTAAAAACCTCTTTACAACATTGCAAGGGAGTGGGTTTGATTTTACCCTGAAAACCAAGGGAGCTGTTAGGGCATCCTTAGCAGGGATGACTTGTTCAAATTGGCACATCAGCTCGGTTACCACCCGCTCAGCTCAGAGATAGGGTCTCCACTCTGAGTCACAGGGGCACTTGTCATTCTCTGAAATGTATATGGAGTGTGGCCGTGAGAGGACCGAAATAATCGTAAGGATGTCTGTGCCTTTATGGCTTTATTGACATAGACATCTCTTGACAATTGTCTGTTTTCTGACCCCCCCACCCCACTTTTTAAAGTTTACACAATCCTTTTTGTATATTTTCATCTGTTCTTAAAGTCAGGAATTTCTAAATTTCATGTCAAGTTCTAGTACATGTATCTGAAGAAATCACTAAACACATAAAAGAATGAGAAAAAGTTAGTGTCTTGCATCCTACAGCTTGGATATATGTCTCAGAAATAATGCATGAAATAGAAATTTATTAACTAGAATTATCTATTAACTAACACATCTTACATCTACAGTTCAATGGCTTTAAATGATTATTAGGAGGGTCCCAAGTCTCTATAAAACCCTTAACTTATTTCTAAATCAGAGAAAAAGTATTATTTTCAATTTATTTTATTGTGCATATTTTATTGTGGTTGAATTTTTTCACATTTGTGATCTTTGCCTGTACACATGATTCTGTATTAACCAGATACTTTGATGAATTAAATAATCTCCAGTGGAAAATGTCTCCCTCCCCGAGGTCTGCAGTTTTCTCTCATTATTATGCTCTCCATACTCTGCTTTGGACCAGAGCTACCTAAACACGTCCTTTTTCCTTGCTACATTGCTTTTTATTTTAATTGCTATTTACTTATTAATTTACTATTTACTTTCCTTTTCAAAACTATTTCCTACATATATATGTATTTTTTTTTTTTTACTTTATTTACTATAGCTAAGAAACTAACCACCTGGTTCATTATGTAATTGCAAATCCTCTCCTGCCTCATCTCCTCGTATCTGCCACGGTCCGGGTGTGGAGACGTTCTAAAGTGCCACTCAAGCATTCTCACAAGGGTGTGTTTGTTTCTGAAATTCTACCAGCAGAACTTCATTCTTTAGCATGGATTTGAAAGAGAATGTATTTGAGCAGGGTTATGCGTTAAGGCCCTAGGACCCTTTGCAATCCAGCATGAATGAGTATCTAAGCGTGTATTTTACAACATGGATGAGAAAGAGTCGAGGCCAGGGCAGTTTATAGGGCACAGGTTTGGATGCCAGGGAACCCAGGGAAAGCTTTCCCACCATCGCCTGTAGCGCAAGCCTGGACATGCTCTCTGGTAAGGAATAACCCAGGGAAGGAAGAGCCTAGGCAGAGAGTCCCTAATTCCGAAGTTCTCCTTCCACCTGGCTGGAATCACTCTAGTTTATAATTCAAGTCCATGGTTCTTATTCGTAGAAGCAGAAGACGGCTGGATCATGTGTTTAGTAATGTCCTGGCTTCCCTCCTGAAGTGTGTTCTTTAGGGGAATTCAATACAAATTCCTTTAGCCTCTACTCTGCCATCCAGACTTTCAGTTGTTGCTCTGGTCTCTGCACATTCCTGTTCAAGATTTCCACGACTCCCCAGATTCCAAAGGCATGATGTGCCAGTGAGTGGACATCAGGAAAACTCTATTTCCAGTGGGTCATGACTTCCCAGTCTTCCCAGGCCGTAGGACCTCCTGTCCTCTATGCATAGTTAAAGCATATGTGCAAGAAGGTGAATTATAAGAAAATTAAAGCAGTGGAAATTCAACTAGTGTTTGAAGTTTGTTCCCCTAATACTAAGTCTGCACACGCAAGTACTTAAAACACATTTGAGTATTTTGGTGAGGTGTTAGTGTATCTGTCCCCCTTTGAGCGAATGTCCTTCTCTGTGTTTCTACGGCATTCTCTGCACATCTCTGTTATGGCCATCGTCACATTTTGGTGTGCTTTTCTTCTTCATCTTTGTGATCCTGACGCTAAGCTCAGCGTTCAACATCTGAGTGCTCTTTCCTGGGCTCTGAGTGGACAGCCCTTCCTCCACTCTTCCACTGCACGTGGGATGTGTCCACGCTGTCACCCTTCTCTGATGTGCACAGGCGGCTCATTTCCGTGTCTGTTTCCGAGCTCAGGGAGGTCAGGGGCTGAAAGTTTTCTTCCTGTGTATGCTGTACCTGGCTCATAGTAGATGCTAAAAAAAGACTTGCTGATGGAATGGGTGACATGATTGCATACTATGGATAAAAACTCAAGGAAACTTTCAAAAGCTACATGACCTCTGGAGAGAACCTGTAAAGAGTGAGCTTCAAACTGTTAGTGTCCATTAAAAGCACGTAGTCCCCGAAGATTTTTAGCTGCATAAAAGTTTTCCCATCATTCTCTAATTGGTGCCCAGTAGCTGAAACTCCTGTTGTTTTGTCTATTTCCCTGCACAATAGATATGGATTCTCTTCTGGGTCTCCCTGAAGTGAATAACAGCGTGTAAACATCCTATAGCTTCAATATATTGATTGCAAAACTGGATATCTTATATAACTTTTATCTTTTTACTACTCATGTTATCTTAAAGGTTATATTTATGTGCAGGACATATTTTTAAGCGTTTTGAATAGCACTTATTCTTGGGTAGGGAAGGGAGAGGAACTTCGTAACCCTCCAAGAATTCATTCTAAAGAAACTGTATTCTAGTTCCATACATAATTCAATAATATTATGTTTTAGTCAATATCTTGATTCTGGGGAAAAAAGACTTACATTGTGAATTAAAAATATTCTAAACATGAAAATATTGAGAAAAAATCTCGAAAGCTTGCATTCAGATTTGAGTTAGAAAGTATGTTTTATGTTAAAATACTTCTAGTCATTTAAAAAAATGAAAATTCCTTAAAATACATTCTTACAAAGGAGAATTATGTCAAAGCTGTGAAAATTCAATGGCTGTTTTAAGTTTGGTGACCTAATTTTAAATCTGAAAACGCAAGTGTTTTAAACACATTTGATTTTTTTTAACACATTTGTATTTTTAACAGGTTTCCAGTAAAACAGAATGGTTCCCTTCAAGACATGAAAAAAATTAAAAAGTGAACAAATGAAAGTAAATAGCTGTTATATTTTGGCTAAAACTAAAAATCTCTCTATGTTACAGTGTCACACTTTCATTAGTGTATTTTTTTTAATGTGGATTAAACAGAGCGAGATTGTGGAATTCATTAATATATTTTATTCTATTAATCTTTGTGTATCAAGAAACAAGTGAGTCTGTGAATACAGGTGCCAGCAGGGGAAGAGACCCTGGGCAGGGCGGGGCGCAGACGTTGATGGTGGGCAGTGATATATGCATTTCGGATCACTGACTGGCCAGAACCTCAGGGTGGCCTCTGATGAAGTCCCAAGGGTGGCGGGGAGGGTCTGCGGCCCCCACCAACCCGTGTGGTGTTATTGGCCAGTAAGGAAACCATGTAATCCAAAACGGCTTTCAGGAAACCTCTGCTTAATTTTAGGTGTCATTAAAAGAGAAATCTTCGTATTAAGGGAGATAAATGAGGCAAGACCCATTTACAGGTGACCGTTTCTCATTACGTATCTACTTAGCCCTTCCGTGCTCTCCTCTGCACCACGCTCTGACGGATGCTGTGTGCCTACAGGGAAGAGAGGGCGAGAAACTGAAATCCTTGGTGCCTAGGAAATGCCACACAGTTGCTCTCAAAGTGACAAAGTCAGCTCCTCCACGGATTGTTTTGTCTGCGTGCAAGGACCTCAAGGTGCCATCTGTGCACAGGTGGTCCCCAGGCTGGTGGGGCCCCGGGGGAGGAAGTGGCCGGAAGCGTGATGGACAGTCCTGGGGTTGCAGAGGCAGAGGAAGAGAGGCATGAACGCTCATGTGCGCAGAGTGAATTTCCTGAGCAGAGAGGAGAAAGTCACGACTCTCGAGTTGTACGTTCTCTCTTTATTGGGGTGTGTGTGGGGGGGTGGTTCTGTGTCTCTTTGTCCCTCATTCCCTTCTTTTGTTCCATTAAATTCCCTCCCATGATATGTTCAGGTGAAGGGGGAGATTGTAAGAAATTTAAAAAATGTTATTTATAGGTCATTCTATTTCACATACATCATTTGTAGGCTCAAAAGAAAAATAGAGAAAGAAGAGGGAAAGAATATTGGTTTATGTGACTCCAGAAAAGCCGGTGTCACCACTATCCTGCCAACTGGTAACTTCCTAGTCCTGTAGAAAAATAAGATCCTCAATCCTCATTAGGGAAGACAAACAATCTTCAACAACAGTAATTATTAAGAAGAGCTTCTAATAAGTAGCATTATCCATCTAGAAGAATATATACTGTTTGTGGTGGCTGGTTTCCAGAATTCTTACTCTGTCTTTATTACTCGTGAGATATGTGTTTTTAGAAAGTCTCTTTACTCTGATATTTACTTTCTTTGTTTTCAAAATTAGGTAGTATACTAAGTAATTTCTAAGGTCTTGTCAACCTCTTGACAAACTCTAGGGATAATAACTTCTGATTAAGTTGAATTTTCTTCTTTTCGCTGTTGGCCTCATCAATGCTCCCAAGACAAAAGATTCCAGTATCTAAATGATAGTGAAACAAGGCATTTGAAGACAGAACAACTCAGAAAACTGGAAACTCCTGAATAACTTAGGCTATCTACACACAGTAGCTTCCCTTGTTTTCAATAACTTGATCTGTCAAGGGGCTTCCTGTTCATTAGGGGGCACAGGCTGGGAAATAAAGCCCCTCATATTTGAGCTGATCCGACCTGGTGCTGGTAGGTTGGACATGATTTCAGTGAGCGCCACATTCTGTTGTTCTTTATAAACCTCTGTCTGGAAATGGCTCTCAGGCTAGAAGTCAGCAAACACATTCTCGGTTGGGAACAAGAAGGAGTCTCTCGTTTTCCCTCTTGGCTGTAACCTCTGTATGGCTTGACCTCAGCCACTCAGAACGCTGATCCGCGTCACTGCGACAGATGTTTTTCCTACAGCTATAGGGTCCTGTGAATCAAACTCCATCAGGGTGTAATAGAAGATCTCATGACCCTATATCACCCTTTGCAGCCCCACCAGTGTCAGAGAACAGTAAGCATTACTTTAAAGGAAAATATTGTTTGAAAGCAAATTGAGGCCGTATTTGGGAACGCTGAGTTTTCTGCCGCTGGGCTGCACGCCTTCCCCCCTTTTGGCTGGGCTGACCCGCGAGGGGGGCTGTGGGCGGCGAAGGGGTTCCCTCCTGCGCACCCGCCGGTCGGGGACATAACACGGGAGCCTGGGTAGCTCCGGGACGGGACGCCAAGCGCGGTGACGGGGGCCCCGCGCCGGCTGTGCGGCCCGCGGGGCGGTGGGGGACGACACCCTCCGCCCGGCCAGGCCGAGGACGCGCGCGGCAGCTGTTCCCTGTGCGCAGTGTTAAAGGGCCCTTGGGAGGAGGAGCGAGTGAGGGCGGGGGCCCCTCGTCCGCCTGGGCATGGCCGGCGCGGACCGGCTGGTGGTGAGGGAGACGGCGCTCGAGCAGGTGCCGCACCCCCACGCCGGGCGCCGACGCGCTGGAGGGCTTCCCTCGCTGGGCCTCACCTCCCGGCCAGCGCGCGCCCCGCTGGGGGCCCTGCTTCTGCCTGGGTTCAAACCCAAGCGCTGCCATTTGTTAGATATGTGGCTTTTGAACAAGTTCCTTATAGACTCTCTGTTTCAGTGTTGCCGTCTCTTAAATGGGCAGGATTTGTCCATACGTCATAAGGTTGTAAGGACTAAGCAAGTTAAAGCTTGCAAAGTAAAGCGTTCGGGATGGCGCCTGGCACGCGGTCCTTCCTAACTGATGGCGGGGCTCACTGCGCAGCCCGCATTCAGCTGAATTTGGGGCATGTTTTCCCTGCCCTATCTTGCTTCAGTTACCAGCAGCTGAGAAGACATGCGGATAACAAAACTCGGACTTGGCATGCGTGAGATATCTGGGTAACTGCTCAGAATCCTTTGATGTTCACAGAAAAACATTTGTCTGGAGTCATTAATAATGTTGCGGCAAATGAAATCTCTTAGGGCGCAGCCAGGAAATCCCTCTGTGGATTACAGAAGGGTCCAGTGTCACTTAAATATCCCCAATTGTGAAGAAGTGTAGAGCCTTGTATTAAAAAGAAGAATCCATTAGAATCTGAGAGAAGGCTGATTACAGATGAATGCAGAGAAGGGACTGTTAAGAAGATTAAGGAGGCAGTGGCCAAGCCCCTTGTCCACTGGGATATTCTAATACTGACACCGTCCCAATCAGTGGTACCCAAAGGCGATCCTCGCCTCTTTGTGTCTCTCCTGCTAAAGAGTGAACTCCAGCTTTGGCCAAAGGTAACGATAAATATTAAAACCTTTATTATCAATGTTTGATAGCAACATGAAACATTTATACTTATGTATTATTTCATTTGCTGCAGAGATGCAGGTAGTTTTAAAGATGCTATTACTAGGTCATTTTAAAAAGATCTAATTATCTTCCTACCAATTTCCTTTGTCAGAGCCGAGCTGAGCGCATTGCACGAAGGAGGCTGGGCTGGAAGGAAGGGCCAGAACAGTGCTTGCTCACAGCTGGATAATTTGCTCTGCATCAAGGTCGACAGTATAGAGGCTGTTGTGTTTTGCCTCTTTTCTTAATTTTCTATTTAACTTCCTTCACAATCTTTCTGTGATTTAGAAACAAACGCGTGCAGACTTTTGGCAATTATAAAAGCCATTTTCAAATGATAGAAAGCATTAACCTGAGCTAAGACATGAGGAATTCCTTCGGCATGGAGGTGGTGAAGCCCTGTTCCTATGTGGGTGTCTTTGTGTGGCATAAAATGAGGCGACACTGCGGCCCTCCGCTCGCCCCACTTGTCTCCGCTGACATAATCATGCCAATCATTTAACGTACTTTATTATGATAAATGTGGACATACACGCATATTCAAAAAACACAAACCACAATGGGATTAGGAGAAAAATGTCCCACTGTATTTGTAATCCTAAATCCCACACCGGCCTGAAGAGGTGGTCAGACCTTAGAAGAGAATTTGACTTTGGTGTGAGCACATGTGGGCTTGAGTCGCCACCTGGGTGATGCTGGGCATACTTTCTGAGACTCACTTCCCCTGCCAGTGGGGCAGAGCAAAGGACACCAGCTTTCCTTGGTGTATGTGTGAATGGGGTGAGATAATGGTTCTTACTGGGATGTATCTGCTCATTAGATGGCAGGTGCACTGCTCACAGCACCACGTCCCCTCTTAGCATCACAGGTGAAGATAATTCATCGTATTCTCTCTGTACATAAAGTTTTTCTGTCGAGTCACTTTAAAGCTGCATTTTTGGTATATTGAGGGGTGCCTAGCTTCTCGCAGGTGTTCAACCATTTCTAAAAGGTGAAGAATTTACCCTAGCCTCACCAAAGCTTTTTCTTGAAGATGTGTCATTGCAGAGCCACATGAAGATGTGGTCTCAGGGTGTGTGTGTGTGTGTGTGTGACTTCTGACAAACTCGGCTTGTTCATGGTTAAATATTTTTATTCCTACCTGGCTGTACTTTAGTTAATAGTTAAAGCAACCATGGGAAAAATTTTAAATATTAGTTCTAATCTGCTTAATAATATCTCCCACTGACTGTCTGGAGGTCTGGCCCAATATAAACCGTATATTTAATAAATAATTAAGCACATGTCTTTAAGGGAGCCCAAAGCGAGCCCCCAATAATGACTTCCCGGAGTACAAAGGGTCGTTCAGCCGTCAGTTGAGACACATGTTAATTAAAAATTGAACGTCATAAGTAATTGAATATTGATTTAGAGTTCCTGCCCTGAAGGGCAAGTTGAGGACTCGGGCAAATCTATAGAGCAAAGAAGCCTTCTGCAGCATCCCCGGGGAGGACCATGTCTCTAGAAAGCTCTTGTTGAACTGAGTTTGGTTGGTAGTCTAAGGCTCCAAGCACTCATCCTGACCAAAGGCATTCTGTAGATTTCCCAACTTGTTGTTGTGCGGGGTGCTCAGTGAGGTGCACCAGCTGCTTCTCCGAGACCCCAGGGGGTCAGCCCGAGGACCCCGGGTGGTTGGGATGGGAGGTCAGCAGAAAGGGATGGGGAAACAGTAGGCTAGCAGTATTTCCATTGCATGGAACAGTTTGTTATTGGGCTCGTTGCAGAAGTAGTATAATTTAAATAATTTAAAACAATTTCTTTTGATTATAACGGAAGATGCATTCATTGTTTCAAAATTTGGAAAAATCAAGAAAAGAATAAAAGGAAATTACTCATAAATTTATTATCCAGTAGTTATGTCTGTTAATGTTTTGGTGAACTTCCTTCTACTGTTTTTAAATTTTTCCTTTGCTTACCAGTATTTTACGTAATTTTTAGAGAATAGGCTATGAAAAGGAGTAAGAGAAAATGAACAGAGCCAGATATTGAGTGATTCTTGTATTCCACAAAATAATCCCAAGAATATGAACTTAGTGTACCATTCTCTTTTTGTATAATGCCTTTCATCTGAAACCAAAAAAATATATTCATGAGTTGTTTGTTCACATGTGTGAGCCAAGGACATGTATTATTATCTGTTTTTGTTTTTGTTTTTTTTTGCAACAGGTGATAGAAGGTTCATCCCTTGTTTCACACCTCAGCATTCTGTGTTACTTTCTAAATAATCATTTTTGGAGGGAAGGCAGATAAATAATACCAGAAAAAGAGTAATTTTGCAACAGCTGAACATTAGGGATGAAATACAGAGCACATGTTATGTAGCCCCATGAAAGTTCAACTGCTTTTGATTTTTGGAAAATTGATGGAGTGCCAATAGAAATTTGCATAGTTTAATACTTAGGGATCTCAAGTGAGTATGCTTTTTAATTACTTGCTTGTTTGTAAAAACGACTGTACAGAAGAGGAGAAGGATATTGAGAAAGTATTGTATATTTTACCTTTTCTTATCCTGCTAGATTTTGAACTCTGAGGAAAAAAGGGGAAAAAATAAAGTGTTCACTCTGATAGATCATGGTGTTGACCCCTTGGAGGAAAATCATCTCTTTTAAAGAAAACTGTCGTAGACGAAAATTAAAACTTAGTTAAGTGGTGGGCAAATAAGTCTTCTGAGTCTTGAATTTCTTACCTGTTTCAGGCCCATGGGGATTTTCTAGTTGCTCATAACTCTACTTATCACACTTCTTAACACCCCACATCAGTGTATTTTATAGGCTTGGGAATAATTTAGGGCATATTCTCCTGTATCTTCTTTTGAAGGAGATGTGCTTTCTCAGCTTAGGTAAACTGTGCCTCACCTGATTAAGCAAATCCTCAGAACTCATCAGCTTAATCTGAAGCACAGAGGAGAGCTCAAGTCTGGAAATGGAAGTTTTACAAACTCTTGACTTGCTAGGAGCCAAATGTTGGGTGATTTTTCTGCAAACAAAATTTCTCACCAGTTGAACAAGTTACCTTATGGAATTGGTAAATGTCCTGTGATCAAAATGTATAAGCAACGTAAGGGAAGAAGACATTCTCTTGGGCTCATATTATTTTGATTGTCAACCACTTCAGTACTACAGGATCATAATGACATAATTGTCTTTTACTGAAAAATGTGATACGCTGTCCTATAAATAACTTGTTTAGTAATGAAAATAAAATTCAAAGTAGGATTATGTAGTTCTTGTCTAGGTATGTTTAAAAAAAACAGATTTCTGGAATTATCTAATTTTTATTTTGATGCTGCTACAGATTCAAGCAGTTAACTCTGCAGAATTGTTTTCCTTAATTATGTCTATTCTATTATAAATTAACAACGACCTAACAAATATTTGTTAAATACTTGCTCCTTGCAAGACATTGTGATAAGCCCTTTAGAGAGCACAGAATAAGTTATTTATTTGGGGAGCTTAAGGATTTGCCTAGAGGCATGAGACATTCAAATAGGAAATCAAGTACATTTTTGATAACAATAATTGCAAATCGTTAATTAAATATGGCAATTTTTCATCTCACTAATAAAATTTTATTACCGCTTTAAAAATAAATATTGAAAACTGGTATAGTTTATTCCTGTAGGTAGCAGAAATTTATGTCTGTGTGTGTGTGCGTGTGTGTGCACGTATGTGCACGTGTGCATGTGCGCGCGCGTGTGCATGCCCGTGTGCATGTGTGTGCGTGTGCGCACATGTCTGTGTGCGCATGTGTGCATGTGTGTGCATGTGTGCATGTGTGTGTGCGGTGTGTGCATGTGTGTGTGCGTGCGTGTGTGCATGTGTGTGTGCGTGTGTGTGTGTGTACATATGCAGAGGCTTCCTCTACTTTCTGAAAGTAGAGCATTCCTATGAAAACTTTCTTGAGCTGAAAAGGCATAGAGCAAAGGAGCAGTTACCAATAATTTATATGGAAAAATTTTTGAGGGTTCCCAGACCCCAAAAATAATCTCCTTTAGGCTTTTCTGATACTTAGGACACGTCTTTTGAGCGGATGCACAAAATAAACCAAAGTAAGGTATAGAGGCTCCCAGACACTGTTGAGAGCTCTGGGGCTCAGTGCTGAGATGTTGTGTGTGGTTCCCGGGGAAGGAGCTGGGGGGCCCCTCTCACTACCTGAGTGTGTGTGGCCTCTCTGAGGGGTCACTGCCAAACAGATGCGGGTGCCATTTTCACTTTTCCTCTTTAGACGTCTTTCAGTACAAAAATAGGTATTAACATAGGTCTTTTGTAAAAGCAAAGTGGTGTGATTCAAAATTTCAAAGAGCAGGAATACCTGTACCTATTATTGGGAAGGGATAGGTAAAGATATATAAGTATGTGAGTGTGTATGTCTATTTCTAAACATAAACCATCAATAAATAAGAGTGAATCAGAAGAAGCAAATTTATATCTTTTGGCATCTTCACTAAAAGATGGCAGGAAGTCTGTGAAACTATTGCAGAGAAGCTAGGAAATGAAGGTTTGCATGATTCTAAAATCTCAATAGCAAGATTAATATTTAAGGCACATGTCCTTATCTGTTTGGGCTGCTATACCAGAACACTACAGACTGGGTGGCTTCTAAACAACAGAAATTCGTTTCTCACAGATCTGTTGGCTGGGATGTCCAACATCAAGTCACCGGTAGATCTGGTGTCTGGTAAGGGCCTGTTTCCTGTTCACTTTAGCACCTGCTCACCACGTCCTCAGATGGTGGAGGGGGAAGAGGGTGCTCAGGTGTCTTTTATGAGGGGACTGATACCATCCATGAGGGCCCCACCCACGTGACCCGCACACCTCTCACACAGCCTGCCTCAAAGCACCATCACATTTTGGGTGCTAGGTTTCAACATACAAATTTTGGGGAGACAGCTTTGGACCACAGCAGTGCATATGATAAAAATTAAAAGTGTGTTTTTGGAAACTTCATTGCTGATATGGAGGGCCCATGCCCACAGTACAGGGTAAGAGGCAGAGTTTGAAAGGGACGAGAAAGAAACTGATGTGGAGGATAAAGTCTAGAGGTAAATGCCAAGAAGTTGTTTCTGAAAAAAATAGTGCAAAATGACTACATATGTCTGAAACTTGTTAGGGAAGACCAGTATGTTGATATATTTTGGCCATTAAGTTAATATTTAATTTAAAAGTTAAATAAAAATACTTTACATGCATACTAAGAGTGAAAGAGGTGAACTGTACAAAATCAAGGTGCTCTCCGTTTTATCTTCTATCTCACAGACGAGAAGGCAGTGTAACAGCACCCACAATTTTGAGGGAAAAAAAGACCTTGACTGCCAAATTTTATACCCAGACACATAATTCATGTTCACATGCCCCAAACTATACAATTATTTTGCCTATCTTGAAAAAAAAATTGCTTACATCTCTCACCAGGTAGATGAGGCAAAATTAAGAGCTCAGGGGTGACTTTGTGCTCTAAAGACAGGGCAAAATCAGAAACATTTAGATATGGAATTTAGAACAGATACTTTTTAAGTTTTAGGAAAAAGTTCAATGCCCACACAGATACAATTTTAAAAACAGAAAACACAAAATGTAACAATTATTTCATGCAATAACCTGGGAACCGACAGAGGGAAGGTTGAGTTGGAGGAGCACATGGAAGCCCTGGGAGGAGACGCCACCGGTGGGCGGCCAGCAGAGCACCGTCCCTGCGCAAGCGGAGAGGGGACGGCAGGGGACAAGGAATAGGGGGCGAAAGCAAGTGTGTGAGCGATCAAATGAGTTAAAATTTCAAACTAAAAGGTGAAATTTGTCAGCTAAGGTTTAAAAAAATCCAAGAATATATTATATGACATATTTCAATTATGAAAATGTAATCAAGCAGTAAAAAGCTTGAATAGATTAATAGCATGGGAGGAAAAAACATGATTTTTATTTGAATTAAAAAAGGTGGTAGGGATGATGTTTTTTCTAAAGACTTGTTCATTTTTTCAATGAATTCTGCATGGAAAATGGTGGAAATCTTACCTTTCAAAATATAACCTTGATATAGCACTTTTCAAAAGTAGGCACAACTTATTTTGGGAATTTTATTTTTGAATATAGATACAAACCAAACTTCAAAGTCAGGGTAGCTGACAACAGCTGATTGGCACTGACGTATCCACCATCGTTTCTGCGTCATCAGTATACATGCCGACAGTGAAAACTCACCAGTAACTCTTCATACCGTGATGAAAAAGGCATTAACCTGGCAGATCACCCGAAAGAGTCTTGAGAAGTCCAGGGACCCGTGAGCCACCTTTCAATCTAAGCTATTTTGATTCCACTGGACACATTTAAAAAGTGATCTAACCATCTTGTGTTTTGAATGGATGTTTTACCTGAGCATGATTTTGTAACATTATATACACTGGGCATTCAGAAAGCAGGCATTCACTGCATTAAGCAGATCTTCCCATAGCAAACATTCACAGGAGTTATCACCTCGACTAACACCTCAGTGTTCAGGAGTCTTAAGATATTGAGAAGCTACCATGTTCCCAGTGGCAAATACAATTTTTCCAGTTGAATAAAGGATACCATAAAGGATACAAGTTAGCAGCCAGATGAAGAGAGACACAGGGCACGGTCCCAAATCAAGGAGCTTCTGCCCCCGTGGAGCTGGGGGCCTGGCTCGGAGCATGTGGAGGTGGTCCCATTCCCCAGGCCCAGGAGCTCTCCGACGGAGGGGCAGCATCCGAGAGAGCAACGAGCTCTTCCCAGGGTTTCATGAGGGCTTCTCTGCGGAGTCATGATTGAGTAAATTATTGGCCATTGCCTGATTCAGCCTCCAGCCCCCACCCTTGGGTGGGTGGGGGTCCAGAAGTGTCTCATTAACATGGCAAGATGCCCATTTCACTTTTAAGGCTCTGAAGTGTTTTCAGGAACTGTGGGTAAGGACCAAATATGCCTGGGGAATCGATATTTGGTCATTTGAATGACCAAATATGTATTTCTTAGAATGTATTATATCACACCTGGTAAGGTACTATCTTAGAAAAGAAAATTATAGATGGAAACAAAGATTTATACATTTTTATTAAGGTACTATTGATATACACTGTTATAAAAGTTTGACATGAAAAAACAATGTGGTTACTACCTTCACCCATATTATCATGTCCCCCCCATATCCCAGTGCAGTCACTGCCCATCAGCCCAGTAAGATGCCACAGAGTCACTATTTGTCTTCTCTGTGCTACACTGTCTTCCTCATGACCCCCTGACACCATGTGTGCCAATCATAATACCCACAATCCCCTTCTCCCTCCCTCCCCACCTGCCCTCCCACACTCCTCCCCTTTGGTAACCGCTAGTCCCTTCTTGGAGTCTGTGAGTTTGTTGCTGTTTTGTTCCTTCAGTTTTGCTTCATTGTTTTACTCCAAAAATGAGGGAAATCATTTGATACTTGTCTTTCTCTGCCTGGCTTATTTCATTGAGCATAATACCCTCTAGCTCCATCCATGTTGCTGCAAATGGTAGGATTTGTTTTCTTCTTATGGCTGAATAGTATTTCATTGTGTATATGTACCACATCTTCTTTATCCATTCATCTACTGATGGGCACTTAGGTTGCTTCCATTTCTTGGCTATTGTAAATAGTGCTGCGATAAAGATAGGGGTGCATATGTCTTTTTGAATCTGAGAAGTTGTATTCTTTGGGTAAATTCCAAGGAGTGGAATTCCTGGGTCAAATGGCATTTCTGTTTTGAGTTTTTTGAGGAACCTCCATATTGCTTTCCACAATGGTTGAACTAGCTTACATTCCCACCAGCAGTGTAGGAGGGTTCCCCTTTCTCCACATTCTTGCCAGCATTTGTTGTTTTTAGTGTTTTCGATACTGGCCATCCTAACTGGTGTGAGATGATATCTCATTGTGGTTTTTATTTGCATTTCCTTGATAATTAGTGATGTGGAGCATCTTTTCATGTGCCTGTTGGCCATCTGAATTTCTTCTTTGAAGAAGTATCTGTTCATATCCTCTGCCCATTTAATCAGGTTATTTGCTTTTTGGTTGTTGAGGCATATGAATTCTTTATATATTTTGGATGTTAACCCCTTGTCAGATATGTCATTTACAAATATATTCTCCCATACTGTAGGATGCCTTTTTGTTCTGTTGATGGTGTCCTTTGCCATAAAGAAGCTTTTTAGTTTGATGTAGTCCCATGTGTTCATTTTTGCTTTTGTTTCCCTTGCTCGAGGAGATGCGTTCAGGAAAAAGCTGCTCATGTTTATATTCAGGATATTTTTGCCTATGTTGTCTTCTAAGAGTTTTATGGTTTCATGACTTACATTCAGGTCTTTGATCCATTTCGAGTTTACTTTTGTGTATGGTGTTAGACAGTAATCCAGTTTCATTCTCTTGCAAGTAGCTGTCCAGTTTTGCCAACACCAGTTGTTGAAGAGGCTGTCATTTCCCTTTTGTATGTCCATGGTTCCTTTATCATTTATCAATTGACTATATATATTTGGGTTAATATCTGGACTCTCTATTCTGTTCCATTGGTCTATGGGTCTGTTCTTGTGCCAGTACCAAATTGTCTTGAGTACTGTGGCTTTGTAGTAGAGCTTGAAGTTGGGGAGCATAATCCCCCAGATTTATATGGTTTTAATGTAATGTTAATAAAAGTGGAGATAGAGGAAAAATAGTAAATTATAGAGCATCTATGATGGAATATTATGTAGTCATTAATAATTTTGCTTTCAAACTGTATTTAAACAGATGGAAAATACCTATAAAGTTAAAAAGGAAGAAAATGTAAACATATGCACAAAAGTGACACTAATTGTGAGTCTGCATGTGTGTCTATGTAAAATATGTGTATATACAGAGAAAGGACTGGTAGAAAAGAAAATAAAGTGTCACAAAGTGTCAACATGCACAACTCATGATAACATTATTTTCTTTATGCTTTGCTTGATTTAAAAGATTTCTATAATTCTAGAATGGTTTACACTACAATTTCTTCTAAGTACAATGTGGATTCTTCTTGTGAATAATATATAAAAACAAGAGTCGTATTAAGGCAGTGGGATTATGGAATTTATTACTACTTTAAATAATTTTAATGTGCTTTAAAACTTTTTTTTAAAGGGGCATTTGTGGAGAATTGGAGGTAAAGACACTTTGCTATTTCTGAACCCTCTGATGAACTTTTTGTTGGAAAAGTGTCATTGAGATAAAATCCACATAAGAGCAAAGTCACTGTGACCCCATGTGCTATAGTTTCTTTTGCTAGCCTGTGTTCAGGAAGGAGTTTCAAAAATTTTGACTCATGTCTTCTCTCCAAGATTTTTGAAGAACTGAGGAACCATGTGCTCCTTCTATGCATGGTGTAATGTTGAGATGTCAAGGCAATGCGAAATTTTTTACCATCTTGAAAACATGCAAAACATGCAACTGAGAAGCAGCCCCAGGTCTTGATTAACAGAGGCTCAGAAGACATACATATTTCATATTGCCCCTTTGTCACATCAAAAAATTCATACTTTGGGGACAAGGGACCATAGTAAGACTCAGAAAGGGTAAGAAGGATGCTTTTCTTTTGTAAAAACGGTGAAGGGCACTTGAGCAAGGAAGGTGGGAAGGGAGAACAGGTGTGACGCCTGGCCACGACTTGCTCTTAAGCAGATCAGCTTAGGAGAGCATATATGGAATATATGGGTCTGGAAACTGATTACCTTAAAACTAAAACAAATTGCTACATCATTCTTTTAAATGTATCTTACAGAATCTAAATATCAGAATAATTTGTTACTCATTATCATTCGCTTAAAAAATACATGGGAAAGCTCTTCTTTAAAGTTGAAATTTGTCATTCATTATCTTTTCTCACTTAAATTTGTAATTTATTCTTTATGCTTGAAAACTTATTACTAATCACTGCATGGCCAGTGCCTTCTAGTGAGAACTATCTGGACTTCTGCCTGAAGATCTGCCTTAGAACATCACGGGAGGACTAGGAGCCATGCCTAGTGAGGGTCTGTTCCTCTCGGGATTCGTTAATTTTGCTTTCAGTTTTGGTGGGTTTTTTACTTTAGAATGAGGGTCCACTAAGGACTGCCTATCCTTCCTGCAAATTCCCTAGACTCTAATTTCTGTTTGATACATTGAAGGCAAAGTCTTTTTCTCTTCCACAAATGCAAGGGAGAGAAGAGACCGACTCAGGTCATTTATCAGTAGGCTGATCACAGCAGGAATAACGTAAGAGACCGTTTTGACTTGAGACTCTTACTCTGCAATGCCTCCCTCTTCAGAGCCTTCCTGCCTAAAATCCTCCCCAAGAGGATGCATCGCCTCAGACCCGGGAAGTGATCAGGTAGAAGGACAGCTGTTTGCTGCCCAAGGGCTGAAGGAACATAAATGCTTAGGGATGAGGCAGGTGTTCTTAGAAAGGGAGGAAGGCGATTTTGGTGTTCTAAGGTCAGACCCAGTGTGGTGGGGGGGGCACCCCACACAATACCAAGTGTCTCAGTTCTGTTGTGATCTACCTGGAGATAGCATTAGATCCCTTAGGTTGAGGGCTCAGTCCTACAGGACCCTGCCATCTCCATGCTAGTCCCAAGTCTAGGTTGTTACCTATACTTCTGCCCAACTGACTACAAATCAGAAGTTCTTATGACCCCCTCCTTGGGGTCACTTAATTTGCTAGAGCAGCTCAGAACTCAGAAATATTTTATTTACTAGACTACCAATTTATTATAAAAGGATATAACTCAGGAACAGCCAGATGGAAGAGACATGTAGGGGCAGGTGTGGGGGAGGGTGCAGAGCCTTCACACCCTCTCCAGGTGCCCCCTTCCTGGTGTCCATGCAACCATCACCCTGGAAGCTCTCCCAACCCCAGCCCTTTTGGTTTTTTATGGAAGCTTCATGATTGATTAAACCATTGGTCATTGGTGACTGTTTTAACCTTCAGCCCCTGTCCCCACTGGAGGTCATTAGGTGGAATTGAAAGTTCAACCTCCTAATCACAGGGTTGGTTCCCCTGGCAACCAGCCCCCATCCCTAGGTGAGGTCCAAAAGCCACCTTACTAACATATATGGCTTCCATCACTTAGGAAATTCCAGGGGTTTTAGAAGCTGTGGAATTGTGAACTATGTGAGTCAGGAACTGTGGGTAAAGACCAAATATATATGAGGGATATGTTTTGGTTACCAGAATGACCAAATGTATAACTCATATATATCACAGTATCACAAAGGCCAAATGCCAAGCAATCTGACTCCTTGATTTTGCCTCAGAATAAGTGTGAAACTATCATAAATCAGAAAGCCTAGTGTTAAGAGTCTAATTTCTATCAGGGAGGGTAATGCAGGCAGGAACATTTGGATGTGACTTCAAACATTTGAAAACTAATTTCAGTTAAGCTTTTATGTCAACCCTATTGAGAGCTTTATATTTTTATATATTAAGGAAGTCTTGAATGTCTTATGTCTATAATGCAACCTTTGAAAGGAGAATGAGTGGATTATGTTTAGAGATAAGACCAATTTGTCCATTTTAATTGAAGAGTTTCCCATCTCAGTAAACTCGCTGCTTGATGAAAGGTAGAAGTGTCAGTGAGTACGGCTCTGCTTAACGATGATTTTCCTCCGAAGGACAGATTTTCATGTGTCCCAAGCATTTTTATTGCTTATATGAAAAAGCCATGCCATACGCTTGCACAGATACTGCTTTGAAAGCAAGCACAGGACCTCAACTGGTAAGCCTAGGTTGGAATTTACTTTTAATTCATCATATAATGAGTGGTGACTGGAAAAGATTGTCCTAGTCACACATCTACAGAAATTCTTTTAAGTGAACTGGATTCACACCTAAATTAATTTTTAGCTAGATAGGATTTTAGAGATATGAGGAAAGTTAGATATTGTTTAGTCTTATCAGTATTTTTTATTTATATAAAATAGAAATTAATAGGCAGTTATACAGGTCCATTGTATATATTATCCAATGTAAAAATTGAATATAACTATTATAATTGAATAAATGGTCAAGTGCAGACTGGGTTTTGGAGTTCTCACTTTTCATCCTGACTGTGTTACTTGCTTTGGACATGTTACTTAATGTCCTTATGACTCAGTTTAGTTATCTGTAGAGAAGGGATAAGGGAAATACCCTTATATGACGTTGTAAGGGTTAAATGACATAATGCAAATGAAGTGCTTAGCACAGTGCCTAACATACTAAGGGTTCAGTGCACATTGGCTAAATTATTTTTATTTTTATGAAATAAGAATTTGAAATAAATTGCTTATTATTTGCAGTAATGTGTGGTATATACTCCAGTACTGTAGAGATATACTCAAACATCTTATCTTTTCAGTGGATGCCAAAGGTAAAGAAATGCATATATATTATATTATGTCTAAATAAATGTGTCAGCATAAACTAGAGACTTGTTTAAGCTCAGTGGACTGATATGTAATAGTCCAATTATGATGTTTTTGCTGGGGAGCAAGGCCAGGGCTCACTGAGACAAAATTAATATTAAGGTATTTCAATGCACATTATATATAGTAATAAAACCTCCCTGTACATTAATGCCCAAGATTTAAAAAAAAATCTGATACAAGTCTCCTTTCATTTAAAAAAAAAATATATGAGCAGGAGAGAATATTATAATGGTTTTTCATAGAACACCACATTGTAAAGACTTTTTGTAAATATTCACAGTGTCCTTAGATGAGAATGAATCTATTCGAATGAAACCAGTAATCTGAAGGTAATTAGAGTGGTTTTGTAAGGTGCAATAAACATCCATTGTTGGGTCTACAGAGTATTAGTTTATGCTATTGTGAAGATGTCTTTTTAGGCCCTGAGCTGTTTTGAAACATTTCAGAGGCCACACGCCTGAGAAAAACAAGGACAAGATAATGACTGGAGACACAATTAATCCCGGTGCCTCTGCATAGTACAAACTGTTAAGACGAAGACAAAGCTGAGCAGGGGTCAAAGGGAAGGTACTGCGTCGTCTTTAAAGGAATAGAAAGCTGAAATGTAGTCCTGAATGGGTGGCGTGAACAATAGCTGAGGAATTAGAGTAGTCTAAGACAATATATGGAGCTATAGAGAAAGGGGAAATGGTAAATGTTTGTAGATAATGCAAAATAAAACTTGTTCGGATGTGTCTGTGAAGACAAGATCGCACTTAGGCAAACACTTCTGGCTCCTAGGGCATGACCTCGGCTGGTGTCAAGATTCCCAAAACCTGTGCAATTATCACTCGTTCCTGGCTCCGAATTCTCCCCGCCATGTGGAGGGGCCGCCCCTCCCCGGAGCGCGGAAGCAGCCGCGGCTGTGTACTCCCAAGGCCAGTGTTTATCTGGCAGCAACTTCTTACTGGCTCCAACTCTTTCCAAATTTCCTTCACAAGGAGCTAAGTTTACAAGGATAAAAAAGGATGAATAAGATGCCTCTGGGTCTGACTCCTACCCTAGAGGCCTCCCAGTTCGGTACTTGATTTTGCAAAGCAAACCTCAACTGTTAAATATGAAATGGTTGACTTCCCCACTCTGAAGCCAAATGCTCTAGAAGAGACTCCGCCTCTCTCTGCTTCCCATCCCCTTTCACACAAAGCAGGTTTAGGCAGCCTTTTAGGAAAACCTCAAAAAAAAATTGTTAAAAAATTTTTTTTTTATTGAGGGCCATTTCACATAAGATTTTAAAATAAAATAGTGGAGTATCCGTTAGCCCCAGGGGCCTCTTCCAGGTGCCAGGAAGGGTATTTAAAGTCTGTCATTGCACTCAGGGTGACTTAGGACAAGTAAGGAAGATCTTCCCGCTCCTGCGTTAAGGTGGGATGAGCACTGGTCGGAGCCGGGTTCCGAGATCAAAGCGCCCTTTCCTCAAGCTGCAGGAAGTGGACGCACTCACCCAAGTCCAGTATTTCCCCCTTGTTCGCACCAATCATGTGCCAGGTTTACACGTGGAGACCGTTGCTTGGATTCCCGTATCTTGTTGTACATCTTTTCTTACCTCTCTGCCTGGAGGCCGTGGCAGCGTCCACTTTTTCCATTAGGCTGGGCCCAGGAAGGCCTTGGAAGAACCAAGCATTCATTGTTCTTCTGGAAATCCGGGACGCTTCATCCGAATGACCTAGGGCTTGAAAATGCTGCTCACATCAGCCATGGAAATCCTTTGCACCCATAATAATTACACTTTTCAGAATCAGTCTCAGGCTTCTCATTCCTAGGGCATTTTTCATAAAAAATGCTGGTAATTCTGGGCTGAAGCACTATATTCACATCCTCTTGAAACAGGGTTGCCAACTAAGCAATAGACAAATAGCAAAAAGCAAAAAGGATGCCCACTTAGATTTGAGTATCAGGTACACCCTGATTTTTTTCTTAAAGGGTAGGTATTTACCATGCAGTAGTGGTATCTGGCAACCCCATTTCAGAACTATGATGGTCAACAGGAAACGTTTCTCTTTCACAAGTGAGGTGACTGAGGCGGGAGGGTACGACAGCTTTCCTTCAGTCTCCCAGGGAGTTGCTCTGTTCGTGATTTCCCTGTGTGGCACCTTCTGGGCACAGCAGAGAGGAGACAAGACTGTCATGGAGTGGGTAAAATTGCCCATTTCCAGAATCTCTCGCCTGGCCGTAGTCCTTCTCCGCATCAGTACGTGATTGTAGGGCAAGGGGGGGCTTAGCTGGACTGGGGGGATTGGTGCGGCCCGTTTTTCTGCAGCTGGGTCACAAGAGACATAGGAGAGCAGAAGTGGACAACTTCCTGTAAGAAATAAATGGGTTTCTCCCACTTTATTTCTCCCTTTGACTAATTTCGGTTTCAAAGGTATTCTGCCCCGGCCTTGCCCCCTCTCCCCTGATGGAGTCACACACAGGTATTTCCACGTGCTCTTAATCTCTTTGATTCTCCCATTCAGGGCTTGCCATACCCGCCATGAGAACACATACCCAAACTGCCAGTTGCAAGGGCTCTTGTAAGTCTGGGGAGAGGAAACCCCGGGACAAAACACCTCTAAAATCAGAAATCAGTCAAAGGGAGAAATAAAGTTTAAAACCTGTTTATTGCTCACCAACTGCAGTCCTGCCCATCTCTCTCTCCTCCTCCAGCGGCAGCAAAACCGGCCCTCCCCTCCCCTCTCAGGTACAGGTAAGCCCTCCCGGCCCAGGTAATTACCTGTTGATATGGAGATGACTTCTCTCCACCCCTGAGGAAGATGCAAACACACTAAAGCCAGACTTCTTTCCACCTCTGAACGCCTATTAATATGCAGATGTACTAAAGCCAGGCAAGATATTCTGGAAATGTTACAATTTTACCCACAGCTCTATTATTATTTTGCCATTATGGGCAAATTATTGGTTTACTGGCTTACTCACTTTTCCCTCATGGAGCGAATGTCTGTTGGTGAAATGTCACATCAGTTTGTGATAGATGAGAGAAAAATGTGGGGTTGGGGTGTGTGTTCTCAAAATATTATTAGATCAGGCCATAGTCCAGTTGATCCTGAATATTAATTCTGTAGATCTGTAGCTGATGGTGGTATAAAAAGTCATGTGGCCGTCTTAACAAAATGTAGATACACAGCAGGCTTGTACCTCAGTCCCCCACCTCTGCCCCAGTAACTCTGGGTTGGCGGACCCAGAATATATGCTTTACCCTTAATATTGTATTATAGAAATTTTGAATACAACAAAGATAAAAGAAGTATACAGTGAATACCCTTGTACTTACCACCTAGAATCTATGATGAATATTTTGCTATACTTACTAGATCATATATCTGTCCATCCTACCATCTCTTTATCCACCCATCAACCTTTCTTATTTATCTTCGATGCATTTCAAAGTAAGCTAACAACATTAGTGCACTTACTCCTGAACATTTCAGCAGGTATATCATGAACTAAAACTCATTTACTCATGATTTTTAAGGTAAGAATTACATGTACTGAAATGCATGAATCTTAAGTGCATCATTCGGCACATGTTTACAATATATACAGTTGTGTGCCCTGTAAGTTACATATCTGTATAATATACAGAACAGTATCATCACTTTAGAAAGTCTCTTCAGGACCCATTCCAGAACAGGCGACTGCTGTTCTGATGTTATCACCACGGATTAGTTTTGCCTGCTCTAGAATTTTATAGAAATATAATCACACAATATGCACTCTTTTGCATAAGGCTTCTTACACTTGGCATGTTTTTGAGATGTATCCATGTTGTTGGGTGTATTTTAATCCTTTTTATTGCTGAGAAGTATTTCATGCTATGAATGTGCCACAGAATGTTTAGCCATTGTCCAGTCCAGGAACACTTGGGTGTCACCAGTTCCTGGATGTTATGGATAAAGCCACTGTGAACATTCTCGCAAGTGTCCCAGTCTTACTGTGGACACACCCCCTCCTCCCCCAGCTCCCTCCGACCAGCTCCCACCTCGGGAGTGGAGCCAGCCAAATCTGGGAAGCATTTCTCTAGCTTCTGTTACTTTGGGAAACACTGCTTATCCTGTTGGCCACCTGCTGGCTTTGATCTAGGGGTGCCAATCCAGACGGATTTTCATTTTTCTCCCGGCTCCTTCCCACTTTGCCCTGTGAACTCACAAGGGTCTGGAGTCTCTCTTAAAGGTTAGGACCAGTGTGAGACACTCTGGGTCCCTCAACTCGCTTAGAGTAAGTCCTCATCTTGTCCTGGGTGTGGGACATCTCCGGTAGGGTCCTTCTCAGAGGGGCGTCATGTGATGAAGATGAACATGTCACTGACATATTTTCCCATTCACTGAGTATGTGTTGAGTGGACGCTGTATGTTGTGCCTGGGAAATAAAAAGGTGAATGAAACATAGCCCCTACTTCAGAGAGTTCATAGACTTGTGGGGAGGGAGACAGGACAAACATCCATTTCAATATGAGGTGGTAAATTCCTTGGTAGTGATAAGTTCAGGGTCCTGTGGGAGCGCCCTGCAAGTGCACTTTACCTGGAGTAAGAGGCACCACAAAAGGGTTTCCAGAGGGTGTGAAGACTAGGTCGTGATGGATCCAGGGCCGTTAAATAGCAGGTAGGAGACAGGAGTGTGTATCAGGCAGAGGGGCTCCTGCGAAGTGCTGGGGGCAGGAGAAAATAAGTGGCTTTGAAAGGAGGTCAGTAGTAATGGGTGAGGGCAGAGAGAGAGCGGGAGGCGGCCTACCACGGGCTTCGCATTCTCTGAAGGGTCACTTGCTAGTCTGCAAAGCTTCTGTGCACCTGTTGGTGACTTCTAGGTAACTCTATTCTGGTTTTATTCTTTGTGATGTATTAGTTTTGCCTGTTCTAGAACATCATAGAAATAGAATCTCCCTGGGAGGAGTAGGTCATAGACCATCAGTTGTTTCTGTACCCATTTTGACAAACTGCAAAGAGACTCAATTTGGTGCCTTGAGCCTCTGTTCACTGTTAAAAATTGTGTTCACAATGAGTGTGAGATGCCTAACTGGTAAGACTGCCTGGGATTTTCTTTAAAAAAAAAAAAAGTGGCTCAGTATCAGGCTGTACTTGAAGGGAAATTTCAGAATCTTCACTGGAACTGGATACTGCTGACCCCAGCATCCTTAAATTAACCTCTCAGGAAATGCAAGATTTATAAGGCTTTTTTTTCTTTTTGAAAAAAGGTCTTAATAATTCAAAGAACTTTTTAATGATTTTAAAAGTGCATGTTAAGTACTTGATGGATTGGATCAATTCAGCCTTTGTAGTGCTGTGTGTCGGCACCCTCCTCTCCACATATGGAAATTCGACAGATGTACAGAAATGCTACACAGGATGGGATGTTCCTTTATGACATTTCCTTGTGCATTTTGTTGGAGAAAAGAAATGTGTCTATGCACTTTGTGGTTAGTCATTAGCTATAAAGACAAGCTTATTCACAAACCTGCTTTGATCTGAATTTCCTGTGATTCATCTTTGGTGTCTTAGCGTACATTGAATTCCTGATTGTTATTAACTCCCCAAATATTTACATCACTCCAGATAATCAATGCTTATTGCAGTCAATGCAGATGTTACAAGATCCTAGAAGAAAGATGGTGTCAGCATAATAACATTTTAATTATTATAACATGTGTTTTCAACTGTATCTTTTGTTTACAGCATCAGCTAATACAGCTACTGTATATTACTAATTCGTAGAAGGTATTAAAATGATTGAACATGTAAATTATAGCTTTTCCCACCGAAGGCAATAGTGTGCAAGTGCCTGAAGGTATTAATGCTTGTTTAATTAATTTAAATCATGCTGCCAAGACTGTATTTTTTGCTTTCTGTTCCCCTGAGCTGGCATTCTCTGCAGGGTTACTTGACTGTTATGTAAAACAAATTTGCTTGTGGGTGTTTTAATGATGCAAAATATCTGACTTGAGCTAGCATATCACTCCTGTTAATGAAATCACAAGATGGGCTATTGTGGGGAAAAAAATAATTGAACTTTTTATCTGCTTGACAAATTCTGTTTGATTTGTGAATGTCATTTTCCACCATCATTCTTCACTTTTGAGTCTGCTGAGCATGAAATACTGCAAAGCTTGGTGAGAATGGGGATATATACACACTTCTGACTCCATTGTCACTACCTCTGCAGATCTGGAAATTGCATTTTGGGGAATGAATGAGCAGAATCAGGTTGCTGGTGCAAGTCTACCTTTTCTGCAGTACTACCCCCCCACCTCCCTTGTAAATAAATGGCTGCCGTTCTGCCAAGATACGGTTGCATTTGCTCTAGTTGGAAGAACGGCGGTTCTCCACCCAGCTGCTGGGCCAAGGCAGCCGCCTGGCAGCTGTGCCGTGTGCCGTGGGAGGATCCGCTTCATTTCCCTCCGTCAGCGCAGCTCCACCTGCGAGCAGGATGCAGATGGACGGTGAGAACTCGCTCATGGTAGAAAGTGAAAGGTCTGGCTTCTTTCTCTTGCTTTTTACAATAAATAGTTGCTCCGATAAAATGAAATACTCTGCCCTTTCCCGGCTGTGGGTCTGGGCAAGCTGCAAACTGCATCTTCTCTAAGTAAGCGATTTCCCAGGGACTTGGTACTTTTATGAAACATTGGGGGAAGTATCTGGAAATATCAAAGCTCTACTTAGTTTTTAATAAGGGGCCTGTGATAATAGCTAAGAATTTCCTTTCTTGGAGGCGCTGGAAAGATACTGTGGCTGAATTAGTAAGTCTGGGTCCTGTGCAATCATACATTATTTCTTTACATTAGTAAGAAAATCATGAAATTCAAGGAACGACAATGAGGTGTGGTCTGCTTTCTAGCCTCCCTCTTTTCCAAGGGTCTCATCTGGCTACATTTTTCCGATGCAAAAAAGGTTGCGGGTAATTTTCTCTGTTCAGTCCCAGACACTGAAGGTGCGGGACATCCTCACAAGGGGACATCGGTGGTGATACTGGGAGCCCCTGGGAGCCTAGCTCAAGATGACTGGGGTCAGTAGCATGAAAAGGTCCTCTTGTGCCCCGCAAGAGCGCCCCGACGTGCTGAGGCCAGGCACCCGGGGGGTAGCAGCTTACATTCTTCAAGGAACCTTCAGAATCTTATCAAACTCATGTCTTCGACTTAATTTGCGGCTGAATAGAAACCATTCTGGGAAAAGTGGGTATAAAATTTACTTAATTTAAAATGAAAGCAAGCAAACGTCAGAAACCTTCAGGGAAACAGGACCCCTTGGTGTAGCCTCTCCTTCCTGGCCTGAAACTACCATCATTGCCAAGCTCCTTGATCTGTTTTTCCCCCAAACCCTGAGCCTTGCATGTTGACTTCATTTCTAAGACTTTTGCCATTGGTCCAGTCGTTCAGTCATCACCACTGCTCGAGCTTCCGGGTGAACAGAAATAGAGATCATTCTGATAAGGTGTGGGAAGGAAAATGACAGAGGTGTGCAGGATATGTCCTCCTGAGGCTGCGGGCCGAGGCCCTGAGTCCAGCCTGGAGGAACGGCCAGAGGCAGAGAAGCAGCCACCCTCTAAGGGCAGAGGCATCTCCCAGTGTATGGGCTTTCCCAGTGACATCACTTAAAGTGATTTTTCTAGATATAAAATGAAAATGTAAATACACTTTAAAGGTTACATACATATTAGAATGAGAGGGAAAATTTACAATCAGTTGATAGGACTGAATTTCAAATACATTAGGTAATAAAGTTTTTTGGGGGGTGAATCTTCATTTTTTAGAATGACATTACTGTATATTCTTTAAAATCTCGTTCATTGCCTTCATATATCTTAGGAAAGTGATTTATCAATGGTCAAGGAGTCTACAATGTGCAAATAAAAAATTGAAAAGTGAATCAAATAATTTATAAATGCCCTGTTCTCTATTATGTATTTTGTCCCAAGTTTTCAGGATTCACTGAATTATTATTATTTTGGACTCTGTTGACTTGGAATTAATACTACATTAGGATTTGGGATACTTTTTAAATGAATAATAGTAAAATAATAAATTAATTGGAAATAGCTTAGGCACTGATTTAAAGTAATTACTATCCCACTTGTTAAAGTTAGACACTCTAGGGCATGGATCCTGAAAATACAAACTATGTTCCTCCCAATAATAAATTTTATTTTCTTTGAAATATTTCATAACTTAAACTTCTCCAAGTCCAATTTACCTTTCAATTTATTAATACTTTATTTCTCTAGGGAAATATTTAAACTAGTTGATTTCTGTATTACACATAGACTAGATTCATCTCTAGGCTACAAAACTGAAGGTTTAGAAAAATCAAATATGGGGGTGCAGGCTCCTGCCCCCCAGGCCTAGGGCAGTTGCAGGGGCACCGCTCACATAAACACAGCCTGAAGGGCGGCCAGTCCTTGGAGTCGTGTCAAGTGGCTGCCTGGTGGGCTGGGATGTGGGGCCTGGGAAGCACGTGTCCTCAAAGACAAACACCCTCACTGAATCAACCAGTTATTTAATTTAACTGTTTAGCTTTCCCACACTCTTTTTGAGGAAAGTAGTTTAAACGGATGTTCAAAGGTGTTTTGAGGCCCAAAGTTTCTGTGGTCTAATAATTTGAGAAACCCCAAGATCTGTAGGACCCGCAGGCTCTCCCATAGCTGAAGATGGTGATACGCACAGTGACCCATGAGCCAGGACTGTGATGGGCGTCGCTTCCCCAGGGCTGTCAACCACAGAAACGCTTTCTGGACGATTTCATGGAACCAGCGTCCCAGGGACTGACCAGTCAAGCTGTCTGCTTATCCCAGGTGATTAGAATGACACATCAGCTCCGTGGATCTGTAAGAACAGGTGAGGCAGCACCATGGAGACAGTTCTAAGAAACAAGAGTACTCAGTTCTCCAAAGTATAGAACGATAATGAGCATTTGACTGTTCTCAAATCCTTTAACTCCTGTTTCCCTTAATGAGTCTATTCTCTGTTCACTTATATCTACCTATTGGATAATAATAAATCTTAATAAACAATAAGTCTTTGTGCCGTCACTCAAAAAAGTTTACATCAAGGCATACATACACATATGTATATATTTGTGAATTATAAATAATTTGGATTAATATAACACTTCTGTTTGTAATACTCAGACTCTGTTCCTGCCTGGGGACAGTAATTATCCTCAGTTGTTTAGAATAATAACCCACCAGAAAGTGATTTGGGAAACAAGAGACTTTAGCTCTCAAGCTTCGGTTTGTTAAATGGAAGGAAAAGTCACGCAGCCGGTCACTCGTTACGTGGACAGTTCTGAGTCAGCGGGCAGTGGTTATACAAGTGGGAGATCCAGAATGCCCAGTGAATCTCGGCAGCTTTGATGTGAAACTCTGTGTTTTGCATCAGATCATAATTTTTCTCTGGGTGGCTTAGAGTGAAGTTTTGTTTTCAATAGTCAATAGATAGGTCTGTCCCCAAATTTCACAATTTTCTTACCAATGTAAAGAAATAATTTGTGATCACCTACTTTCATGATTTTTGTTCTCTTGCTCTTCGTGGTTAGTTAAGGATAAAACTGTTGATTGCTTAAAATGTTACATGCATTTGGCAATTTTCTGAATTGTTTTCCTTTGATACTGTGAAATGAAACCCACAGTGATTTTTGGAATCACGCACCAAACTATTACAAAACTGAAGTGTCAGAAATCAATTCAAATGTTAAATACAAAGGACATCCTTGGCTCATTAAGTAAAAATATCTCATTTAATGAGCAAGAAAGCACTGGAGCACACTGAACCCTGACACAAAGCAAATTATTTAAGTGATAAATTATATTTTATGGGGAGTGTAAAAGTTAATAATACTCAGGGGCATGGTAATAAATGCAGAGGTGTGACTGACTGCCTTGGCTGCTGTACTGACAAACCTGCCATATGTGCTCACTTACGTGGGATGCTCACCAAAGGACAGAACAGGAACCACACAAAGATTCATAAAGTGACCTTAGTATGATTATTGTTCAGTGCATCCTTTCTGTCATATTATTTTAAGAGAATGTCTCTCCTTTTTTCTTTCTATCGTTTGCAACCTTCTGCTTCCTTCATTTTTTTGTTTTCACTTTTCGTAAAGTATTTGACCTTGTGGTAGTTAAAGCTGCAGCCTGCTCCTTATCTCTTGGCAGCCCTCATAAAATCAGCCATGCATTCATCCCCTCTGTGGTGGCCCACAAATGACCTCAAACCACACTTGAAGAGGACCAACATGTCGTATGAAGAAATGGGTGGGTTAGCTTTTATGTAGGCGCCACCCGGGGTCTGTCCTAAGCAAACATTTCTCAGTAGTGTCGAAAAGGTCCATAAATAAGTGTGGTCAACACCCTCCATCCGTGCTTTGCTAAGAAGCACAGAGATCTGTCCGCCCCAGCTGGGTCCATGCAGCAGGAGAGCAGGGAACAGGTGTGGCAGTTGTCCGGGGAGTTAGAGGGACAGAGTGAAGGGGGAGAAAAGGAACTTTTTTCTTTTTTAATTCAAATGTACACATTTCTTTTCTGCTTTAAAATGAACTTTGTTCCTCTTTTTTTCTTGACTCCCATCTGGTTTTGGGTTATGAGCAAATTCTAGTGTCATATAATTTTATCTCTGTGGAGATAGATTCTAGATGAAAATGTAGCTTATTGATGCTGCATGAATGATTTTTTTTTCCCCCTTGGACTTGGAAAATAGTGTAGTTTTATAATCTTTCTTCAAGCTGACTTTAGTCTATGGGAACATCTTAAGATCAGTTGTAGGATGGGAAGTAGAGAATTCTCAAAGAGCAAATGTGATTTTCAGTGGTGTTTCACACCTCTGAGCTTTTGCATATTCTATTCCCTCTACCTGGTTGCTTTTCCCTCTTGTCCATACAGCAAGCTCCAATTGCTGTTTCAAATCTAGCTCAGATATGGATTCCTCTGACCATTCTCCTCCTCTCTCTCTTCAGGTTGAATTCATTATTCTTCCTATGCTACATCTTTTACACATTTATATTACTGCATTTTCTCCTTCTATTATGCTTTTCCTATTCATATCTCCTGCTATGCTATAAGATTCATGAGTACAGAAAACCTGCCTTGATCACCACTGCATAGCTAACACCTCGTGGCCCGTAATGATGGAAGCAAGGATGGAGGAGGGAGGGAAAGGAGGAAGGACACGTTTCTTATCATATGGCACTGTTGTGCAAAGCGATTCCCTTAGAAAAAGACCCGTCTTCCTCTGGATGATGAGGGCATGGGCCGTGGTGCAAGGCACGGCCAGCGGGGAACTGGTTTGGATTTCAGGCCTGGTCTTTTCCCTGTGACATGAGGAAGAAGGGAGTAGAGAGAGAGAAGGGGAGCGACGGAGGGGGGAGTGAAAAGCAGGGAGACATGTCTCTCCTCACTTCTGAACAGTGAGGTCCTAAGAGCCAAGATTGTGTCCCTTCACGTTTGAGTCCTAGAGCCTGGCGTATAGTAGCACTTTATCCACTTTCATTAAATTGAATTACTGATATTGGAGGTCATTTCTTTTTGTGTGGCAGGGAACCAGAAGGGGAGAGGTTACAAAGGAGGAGGACCGCTGAAAAGCAGACAAAGGTCAGCTTGGCAGTTGTAGGCGAGCTGGGGCAGCAGCGGGCGCCTGGGCCGGACGGCGAGGCCAGGGTGGGCCGGACGCCCTGCAGCGAGCACCAGGAATCGCCGGAGGTCTGCAAAAAAACCACTAACTCTTCAGGTTGTTTTCTAGATACGGAAAATGATTCTTTCTATTTTTTTGAAACCAAGAAGACCATCCATAGACACATTGGAGCGCCGAGACCTAAAAGCAACTGCGTTGATGAGATATACATAAAAAATGAATTGGTTATCCTGAGGCGAGGATGCTCTTGAAGACTGTGCTCACCCTTCGGGTGGTTCCCAACTAAATTAGATTTACTATTTAAGCATTTCAAAGCACCTTTCTTAGCCTGGGCTATGATCATTGTTAAAGGCAAATATATAGAATTCATTGGGGATAATCTGACCCTTTGTAAGTAATGACGGCTACCACGTGGGTGCCAGTCCCATGTCTGCTGTTTAATGGGGTGACTTTGGGTAATTTGACTGCCTTGATTTGTTTTATTTGATTTATTCAGCTCTAAAATGGGTATGAGGATCTACGTCAGAGGTCGTTGCAGAATCTAGATGGAATAATGGTGTCTGCTTAGCCTAGAACTTGAAATTTGGTCATAATAGTATTGCTACAGTTTAATGACACAATATTTTGTAAAGAATTTTTCACATATATACTTAGATTTCTGCCTATGCCATTTATTTTCTTTGGAGAGCTACCTCTTCCCACCCTCGGGACACAGGGTCTGGGAGGAGCTGGTCATGCCCTCAGCTAGCCTGGGGGGTGCTTAGCAGAGCCGGTCCCGCCGGAGCTGAGGGCCAGTTGGGACCTCGTCTGCAGTGCTCTCGTCCCGAGGAGCTCCTAGCTGGACATGCTCGTGACCGGTCTCCACTTCCCAGGGAGAGCCTGCCCGAGAGGTCTGCCGCTGCAGGAGCTGTCGGAGCGAGAGAGCTGAGGGGGAGGGACACCAGGAGGCGGTGTGGGGGCTTCCGGATCCGTCCCTGACTGTGGCTAGAGCCAGAAGCTGGGGCGTCTCTGGGCTCTTCAGCATGTGAACTTTAAGCAAGTTGGAGTTAGGTTTCTTTGGTTTGCTAATGAAAGAGCCCCAACTCATTGTAATATGGTTATGGTAATTTATAATAGAGTATCAGAGTCAGTGGCCCCTCCTTACACCACGGTATGATTCTGGGGCTCTGACCTTTCCCGACTTAAGTCGATGTACCTGTCGTGGCAGGTATCCTCCTTCTGGTTGAGTTAGGGTTAGGGTCCTTAACGAAAATGAAATGTATCTCCTGTCAGTAATGATCTATCTAGAATAAAGCACTAGCAATGATAGGGCTTCTGTCTTTGCTTTTGTTTTAATTTTCAAAAGCATACTCATGTGCTTACCAGACTTCTCCAGGGAAAGGCCCATGTCTTATGCATTTGGATACACCTGGCCCTGGATACAGTGTCTGCCACTGCACGGGGGGTCACTGTACATTCATTGGTTTTAATTCACATCCCTACCTTATTGGTGGGAGATAGATCTGCCCTCCTCCCTCACATCTTTTCCTCTTACTTTCTTTCTTTCCTTTTTTTTTTTAAATACTGATGAAAATTTCTTAATGGAATTTATTGACAACCATTTTTGGATAAAGTTCAAAAAAAGCAATATTTAAAAAATAAAATAGTGCTTCTGAGGTCTTTAAATATTTTTGGCACAAAAAGTAATAGTGTTTCCTTCCTTCCTTTTTAAGAAAAAATTTAAAAATACTGAAAAGTACCAAGAATTATATAAGAAGCATCCATATTTCCACCTCACATTAATAATTAATATTTTACCCTGTTTTCTGGAGGTCTTTAATCTTCTGCTTTGACCTCCTCTAGCTTTGTCTCCTGCCTCCTCTTCTGGGCAACAACTGTCATCCTGTTAGCGTGTATCCTTCCCATTTGTTTTCTATATAAGTTTACACACACACACGCCTCTGTTAAAGATATATATCATTGTTTTAGGTGTGTGTTTAATAAGGTACATTAATGGTACATGGCTGTACATATTGTCCAGCACAACTTTTTCAATTAATATTACACTTTTGTGATATATCTATTTTGATTCCTTTTAATGGCAGTATATTTCATTGAATTAATTTACTCCATTTCACTTATCTTTTGATGCACCTTGAACTTCTTTTTATAGCAAGAGTGTTTTCTAAAACCTGCTTTAATGAGCAAAGTCTCCTATTTGAAATTCCTAATAATCACAATTAAAATTTTTGAATTAAGTCATTGGGAAACAATGAAAAAAATTATAGAAACCATCTTTGTGATCAGTTTAAGCAGGCACAGGTGTTCTTACTCTGCTTTGCATGTATTAACTGTCTGATAGGTCTTTACATTTTCTTTCTGTTAAAATGTTTGTCTAGGACCCATTATAAAAGAATGACATGACCATTTGCTCCACCCCACTGACCTCTTTGCGGTTCTCTGCTCCTCCCACCTGCACACCTTCCCCAGACCTCCACATGGCTTCATCCTCATCTGCTTGAGGTCCCAGCTCAAATGTCACCACCACAGTGAGGTCTTCCCTGTTTAAAATCATATTCTTTACCCTCCTGGGGCCACTCCCAACCCCTTTGTTTTGCTGACTCTTTACAACATCTAACCACCGTCTCCCACACTATATGTAGTCCGATCTTTTGTTTACTGTTTGTCTTCTGAAAGGACAGAAGTTCCATGAAAGTAAGGATTTTATGTTTTCTGTTTCTCATTGCTGTATCCCCAGGGCCTAGAACAATAGACGGCATATAATGTGTTAGATGAATAAATGAAAGACAGAAAATCTGAAAAATACAGGAAGTATGATATAGAAAAAAGAAAAGCACCCCAAAGCTTGCCTCTTCAATTTTGATATATTGGCTTTTTGTGTTTTTGGATCTATATTTTTCACTTAGTTGAGATCATGTAGCATATAGGATTTTTGAAAAAAGTATGATCCTATCTTTTTAGCTGAGTATGTATATAAGCAGTTCCAAAGTTTTGAACTTCATCATCATATTCCCTCATGTGGCTGTGCCATACACTATACTGCCAATCTGCATTTTTAATTTTGGATTTTGTATATGACATTGTGATGAGCATTATTGCACATAAACCTTCATCAGTGTTCCATTGTTTTCAAAATAATATATTCACAGAAATAGAGTTACTGCTTGTGAGTGAATGCTGCATATTGCCAGTTATTTCCCCCAAAGAGACTGTATCAAATTATCCTCCTGTCCATGCTGCATGCAAATGTTCATTTCACCTCATTTGCACCATCACTGAGTATTTTCAAATAAAACTAATTTGCTATTTTGTTAGGGGAAAATGTAGTCATCTTGTTTTCATTTGCATTTCTTTGGCATTCAAGAAGGTAGGAGAAACATATCTGTCCTACCCTTCTACACTGTGGGAGGAAGAATGGCAGTGGAGATAGGGCAGTCTGGGGGTGAGATATGTTCCCTCGCTTTAAGTCAAGAGAAAGAAGATAGTTCAAGGTGTCTGGAGGAATGCTGAGGGACAGTTTTGTGAATCTCTAATGTGGGACTTGCAGAGTGGCTCTGTAGTTAAGGCAGCATGGTAGGCTGCCCCCTAGGGGCTAACTTAGTGTCACAGTCAGACTTCAGGGCCACTGTAGTACACACAGCATGAGTGCAGGAGAGGCCAGGTTGGTGAGGACAGCAACCTGTCCTAGGTAAGCAACTGCAATACGGATGTAGAGGTAGATGAATTCAGGAGGTATTCAGGGTATAGAAACAGTGGGATTTTCTGGTGGGAGAGTAGGAAAGAGAGAGAGGTGGGAAGAGGTCGAGGATAGTATAGTTTCCAGATTTTTGACACAAGGAAATGGGTGAATTTTAATGCCATTTGCTAAGCTATAGACATTAGAAGAAGAAAAACCTTTTGGAGGATTGAAATCAAGAATTGATTTTTGGGCCTATCATATAGAAAAGTGCCTCTGAAATATTCACATAAAGTTGTTGAACAGACAACAGGATGCATGAGTCTGGGCCTCAGAAGAGAAATCTGGGTCAGAAATACACATTTAGAAGTTATTGAAATATTTATAGTGAAAAAGGAAGTTTTGGGGTAAATTAGGAGGCCTACAAAGAGAATGCAAAGGGAACTGAATCTGAATGAGCTCCAGGGTTCATGGGGGAGGAGACAGTTGGGCTGAAGGTTAGGGGGAGAACTGTGGTGTGATGTCAGGAAATCCAGAGGGAATCTATTTAATGGAGAAGGAAATGGTCCATCAACTGTCAGTTGCTGCCGAGAAAAATGCAACTTCCTCTGTGCGGTGGGAAGGGGTTGAAAATCGTGAGTCCGTTGTGTTCAACCACACAGAGGCCGTCAGCATCCACAGATGCTCCCCCAGTTACAAGGGCTTGGCTTGGGACTTCTCAGCTTTAGGACGGTGTGAAAGGGATTCGCATTAGGTAGAACTGCACTTGAATTTGGTCTTTTCCTGGGTTACCCACATGTGGTGAGATCCCCTCTCAGGATGCTGGGGGGTGGCAGCGAGCTGTAGCTCCCAGTCAGCCGTGGACGCGAGCAGCCCACACCCCTACCGCCATTCTGTGCCCACACAACCACTTGGGTTCTCATTTCAGTACTGTGTTACATTAATTGCATGACATATTCAACACATGATTATGAAATAGGTTTTGTGTGAGATGCCTTTGCCCGACTGTAGGCTGATGTAAGTGTCCTTAGCAGGTTGAAGGTGGGCTAGGCTGAGCTCTGATGTTTGGTTGGTAGGTGTGTTAGATGAGCTTTCAATTCAGTGACGTTTTCAGGTTATGATGGGTTTACCAGGACGTAACCCCACCGTAAGTCGAGGAAGGTCTGTAGAGGATGCCATGGCGTCCTGCCCAGGTTCCCGTTACCCGGCTGCGGCATCTGTGCCCCACATACTGTGACATCTGTTTGCTGAGGGCTCAGGGACTCACTTTCTGAAGAACTTCTTGTCCAGATGGAGGAAGTTGCCTTCTCTGCCTCTACCTCTGTGGTAACATGTATACCCACCAGCTTTTTGGAAAAGAGATAGATGTGTCCTCTATCTAGCCATCTATCAACCTACCTACCTGTCCAGTTTTATTATGCATTTTACTTAAAAGAAGGATGTGTAGTACACAATAATAAAATATCCAGTATTCTTTATTCTAAATTCTATATAGCCAATTGATTCTCATAGAATACTTTCCTTTTTTTTTTTGCTAAACTTTGTCTTTATAGCCAATCTGTATATTCAGTTGATGACCTAATATGGTTATATAAATGCTGGTTGATATTTTTGCTTATATTAATGAGTAGTATGGAAATGAAACAAGAATGTGTGTCAGGATTCCACTCATCTGTCAGTGACAGGAGTCATTTCTTTGCTGAAGCGGGTAATAGTTTTCAAATGCTGCAGGAGTATTTCCTCATTTTTTCCTGTGGTATTCACAATGTGATGGCTGCTTTATTTAGATTTTTCTCCATGACCTTCTTAAGACTACTTGATCAAAAACAATAAGCCAAGCCCCAATTTATAGTGTTTGTCAATTTCTGTGTAAATACTCCTCTCAGGCTGATTATAAACTACCAACATGATGTCATGAATCTGGAGTTGGAAAGCAGAGCTCATTAATACACCACTATGTAGCACCTCTATCTACAGAATATAATAGATATAATTAACCTCAAGGGCATGGGTAAAATATAGCAAAATAATTAGGAAGTGATGTATCTTGAGTTTTTATTGCTTTTAAAAAACATACTTTAATTGCAAATTTATATAAAAGTGTTAATAATGACTGTGTTTAACAATCAGCTTGCAAAATTCTGAGAAATTTAAAAATTGGCTCTTGAGAGCAGTACACGCTGTTTCCAGTACACCGCTGGTCCCATTTCCCTCTCTTTGCAGCCTACACCCAATGGCTGGTGGTCATGGAGGCGGCAGTCTATGTGGGGTGCCTCCGTGGGGCGATTCAGAGACCTGCCTATGGGTTTGCCTAACGCTAGTCTCCAGCTGGGATGCCATTCTTAGAATTTTTTTTCCCTCTGCTCTATTATAAGCTCCTCTCACCCCTTTCTCCTGAGAGTACCCCACGAATAAATCATTTGCCAGGAATACCCATCTCAGGCTCCGCTTCTGGGAAATCCACCCAAGATGTCATCTTATTAAGAATACTTTTGGTAGGGCTAACACCTGAGAAAAGTGAGGAGTGAACCGTAAAGGGAAGGAATGGGGTCAGGTAGTGCACATTGGTTACCTGAGAGGAGCAGCCACAAGAGAGAGAGGCACTGCATAGCAGGCGGGTGGGCGACCTGACAGACATTGCTGGACCATGAAGCCAATCAGAGCGGCAGGAGGTGAGGTGTTGGTCTTGTTCTCTTCCTCAGCCTCATAGCACTTCTCCTGTTTTCTAATGATATTTTCACCTACATGTTTGTAAATAATAACTGGGCTTTCCCCAATCGGTTGAAAGCTCTGTGCATTCAGGGACCTTGTGTGTCCTATTCTCCAATGGAGTCAGTGCCTAACACAGTGAGTCCCCAGAGTAGTGATCGAATGAATAAATGAATGAATAGCACCCAATGGGCAAATGGGGTAACGCAGTTTATGTTTTTAGCTTAACATGCTCAAAGTGAGTTCTTCAATTTAAAGGGAATTCAAAATGAGAGGAAAACCCTTTCCTATATGCCCATGTATATACCTTTTCTGGGCCTCTTCATTCTGTGTAGACCCATATCCATCATGCGCTGTTTTCCTTCTACCTGGAAAAATTTTTAACATTTCTAATAGTCTAGGCCTGCTGAGATCAGATTCTCTCAGCCTTTGCCTATCTGAATACATCATTTTTTAATGACATGAAAATGTTTTACTGTTTAGTAAAACATTCCCACATAGCGTATGTTTCCATTTTATTATTGTTATTAAACCTATAAATGTGCAAAAAAACGAAAGAGTTTACATCCAAATGTAACTGTGATTATCTTCAGATTAAGATATCATAACTTTTTTAATTCTTTCTGCTCATCTAAATTGTTTCCATTTTGTCATTTTTTTCTTTTTTACTATGATAAAATATATGTAACAGTATTTATCATTTTAGCCATTTGTAAATATGCAATGTAGTGGCATTAAATACAGTAAAAATGTTGTGTAACATCACTACTCTCTACACTCAGCCCATTTTCA
>JAQQAC010018689.1:2209255-2255425 GCA_029783875.1 Phataginus tricuspis | reverse complement strand
TCTATTTCCTGTCCCCACGGACGTGCCTATTCTAGGTCTCTCGTATAAGTGGAACCACACATTATTTGTCCTTCTGGGTCCAGCCTATTTCATTAAGCATATTGTTCTCAAGGTCCATGCATGTTGTAGCATATATCAAAATTCTTTTCTCTTCTATGGCTGAAAAATATTCTGTTGTCTGTATATACCATATTCTGTTTACCCAGGCATCTGTTGATAGACACTTGTGTTGTTTTTACCTTTTGGCTTTTGTGAATAATGTTACTATGAGCATTGTGTACAAATATTTGTTTGTGTCTCTGCTTTCATTCTTTTGACTAACTGGGAGTGGAAACTACTTATAATAATAAGTAGTTTTATGCTTAACCTTTTGGGAAACTGCCAAACTGTTGTCCACAGCAGCTGCACCATTTCATGTTTGCACCAGCGATGCACAGCTTTCCAATTTCCTCACATCCTTGCCAACACTTGCTATTTTCTAGCTTAAAAAGTTTTAGCTATCTTAGTAGGTATAATGTGGTATCTCACTGTGGTTTTGATTTTTGTGCCCCTAGTGACAAATGATACTGAGTATTTTTAATGTACTTATCGGCCATTTATTATGTCTTCTTTGGAGCAATGCTTATTCAAGTTCTTATTTTTGAATTGAGTTGTTTGTATTGTGTTGTTGAGTTTTAGGATTCCTTTATATATTAATATTAGTCTCTTATCAGACATATAATTTGTGAATATCTTCTCTTACTCAGTAGGTTATTTTTTCACTTTCTTGATAGTATCTCTTGGTAGATAAAAGTTTTTAACTTTGATGAAGATCAATTTATCTATTTTAACTTTTGTTGCCTGTACTTTTGGTGACATATTTAAGAAATCATCGTCAAATCCAATGTCGTGAAGATTTCCCCATACCTTTCGTTTTTGATAAATGTGGTCATCATCTTTGTTTTCCTGTATATCATGTGTATTTTGTTTTGTTTTTGTTTATAACATAAATCTTATCACTGGTTCAGCAATTTGATCATGAAGTACCTTGGTGTATTTTTCTTTGTTTATCCTGTTTGGGATTCACAGAGATTCAAGGGTTTGTGGGTTTACAGTGTTCATCAAATTTCAAAAAAGTTCTGCCACTGTTTCATCAAATATTTTTTCTGGCCCCCACACTTTCTCTGGAATATGTGTTTCTCCAAATATATATTTGTTAGACTACTTATTATTATGCCACAGAGGATTGTAGCTTCATTATTTTCTTCCTAGTCTTTTCCTTTGTTGCTTCAGTTTGGATAGAATTTACCGTCTATGTCTTTAAATTCACTGATCTTTTCTTCTGCAGTATCTAATTTGCTATTCAGTTTACCTAGTGAATCTTCCAATTCAGATATTGTAGTTTTTAGTACTTTTAAGGTCTCCTTGGTTCCCTCATACTTTCCATTTCTCTCCTAATTGTGCTCATGTTTTCTTTTAAATCCTTGAGCATATTTATAACAAGTTAATAATAAGTTTGATGAAGTCAAGCAAATTTATAATAAGTTCTTTAATATCCTTATCTACTGATTCCATCATCACTGTCATCTGGGGATCTGTTTTAATTGATTATCTTTTCTGCTGGTTATGGATTCCATTTTCCTGCATCATTGCCTGTGTAACAATTTTTTCTTGTGCGCAGGATATTGTAAATGTTAGTTCATGCAGTTCTTGATTTTGCATCTTCCTTTTAAAAATGCTGAGCTGTGTCCTGGCAGGTCATTGCAGCTCAGCCTGACCCCTCTGCTCTCCGGTTCTGTGCTTCAGACCCCATCCATCTCCCCACCCCTAACTCCCTTCTCTATCTCTTCCATTCAGTGGCCACTGTGATCTGCTTGGGGTCCCCCTCTTTGCGCTGCTATCTGAAAGAGCCTCTAATAGAAAGCTGGGACGGTTGTTGGGCTTTACCGTGTTCTCTCCTCTCGGGGACACAGTTCACTGCTTTCTGTTGTTCAGGGTCTGAATACAGTTGTTCCATGTATTTTGTCAAGTTTTCTATTTGTTTACAGTGGGAGGACAAGCCTTGTTTCAATTACTCCATCATGACCGGAAGCAGAAATGAGTCACTTGATTTGGAAAATATAAATTGCTTGAGAAGATCCTCAAACTGTTGTGGCTAATCTGCTTACTTGGGAGACATTTTAGGCATATGAGTTGTTGTTTTTGTCTTATAAATTTCCATCTCCACTTGCTAGGGACTCTGCTGTCTTTCCACGGGATCTGGAATCAGGTGCCTAGTCCAGCTCTTATCTTCCACCTTCCTGCCTTACCAGATGTCATTGATCTCTGGGCCGATACCCACTTTCAGCCTCGATGAATGATCCCTTCTGCATCGGATCAGCATCAATATTATTCTATAAACTTTGGAAACTTGTTAAGAAAACTTCCTTGCTAGTGAGGTACCCTGCTATTTAGCATTCTCTATGTTTGTGAACTATTTCTGCATACTGGGTTTGAATACCTTAAATTTTTACCTTATGCTATATTTTGTTCTTGGCCAACTACCCTATGAGGAAATACTTAAATCTTGATTCTATCCATGATACGAAGGCAGGTATGTCAGACTTTACTGACCATAATATTCACTTTGTAGGTCTTAAAAGTATTGCTAAAAAGAAAAATCCCTGAAGATGGGTAGATGTAGATTTAAATGATATATACATTACTTAATAGCTGTGTGAGTTGGAAAAATTATACTCTAAACATCAGTTTTCTATTCTGTTAAAAGGGTTTATTCTATCTGCTTCATAGGGTTACTGTGAACATGTGAATATATACTACATATTGTATGTACGGCCAGGGTGACTTAGGATCTGAATTTTTTTTTTACCTATTTATTTTATTTTATTTTATTTTTATAATTTATTTTGGTATCATTAATCTACAATTACATGTGCAATATTATGGTTATTAAACTACCCCCTTCATCAGGTCCCCCCCACCAACCCCATTACAGTCACTGTCCATCAGTGTAGTGAGATGCTATAGAATCACTAGTTGTCTTCTCTGACTTGTACAACCCTCTCTGTGCCCCCCCTACCTTACGTCTGCTAATCGTAATGCCCCTTTTTCCCCCTTATCCCTCCCTTCCCACCCATCCTCCCCAGTCCCTTTCCCTTTGGTAACTGTTAGTCCATTCGTGGGTTCTGTGAGTCTGCTGCTGTTTTGTTCCTGTTTTGTTCCTTCAGTTTTTTTCTTTGTTCCTATACTCCCCAAATGAATGAAATCATTTGATACTTGTCTTTTTCGGCTTGGCTTATTTCACTGAGCATAATACCCTCTAGCTCCATCCATGTCGTTGCAAATGGTAGGATTTGTTTTCTTCTTATGGCTGAATAATATTCCATTGTGTATATGTACCACATCTTCTTTATCCATTCATCTACTGATGGACACTTAGGTTGCTTCCATTTCTTGGCTATTGTAAATAGTGCTACGATAAACATAGCGGTGCATATGTGTTTTTCAAACTAGGCTGCTGCATTTAGGGTAAATTCCTAGGAGTGGGATTCCTGGGTCAAATGGTATTTCTATTTTGAGTTTTTTGAGGAACCTCCATATTGCTTTCCACAATGGTTGAACTAATTTGCATTCCCACCAGCAGCGTAGGAGGGTCCCCTTTTCTCCACATCCTTGCCAACATTTGTTGTTGTTTGTGTTTTGGATGTTGGCCATCCTCACTGGTGTGAGGTGATATCTCATTGTGGTTTTAATCTACAATTTCTCTGATGATTAGCGATGTGGGAGCATCTTTTCATGTGCCTGTTGGCCATCTGAATTTCTTCTTTAGAGAAGTGTCTATTCATGTCCTCTGCCCATTTCCTAATTGGATTATTTGCTTTTTGTTTGTTATGGTGCGTGAGTTCTTTATATATTTTGGATGTCAACCCCTTATCAGATACGTCATATTTGAATATATTCTCCCATACCGTAGGATGTCTTTTTGTTCTACTGATGGTGTCCTTTGCTGTACAGAAGCTTTTTCAGCTTGATATAGTCCCACTTGTTCATTTTTGCTTTTGTTTCCCTTGCCTGGGGGGATATGTTCATGAAGAAGTCGCTCATGTTTATGTCCAAGAGATTTTTGCCTATGTTTTTTTCTAAGAGTTTTATGGTTTCATGACTTACATTCAGGTCTTTGATCCACCTTGCGTTTACCTTTGTGTATGGGGCTAGACAGTAGTCCAGTTTTATTCTCTTACATGTAGCTGTCCAGTTTTTCCAATACCAGCTGCTGAAGAGGCTGTCATATCCCCATTGTATATCCAAGGCTCCTTTATCAAATATTAATTGACTGTATATGTTTGGGTTAATGTTTGGATTTTCTATTCTGTTCCTCTGGTCTGTGGGTATGTTTTTGTGCCAATACCAAATTGTCTTGATTACTGTGGCTTTGTAGTAGAGCTTGAAGTCAGGGAGCATAATTCCCCCTGTTTGATTCCTCCTTCTCAGGATTGCTTTGGCTATTTGGGGTCTTTTGTGGTTCCATATGAATTTTAGAATTATTTGTTCGAGTTCATTGAAGAAAGCTGTTGGTAGTTTGATAGGGATTGCGTTGAATCTGTAGATTGCTATAGGTAATATAGCCATTTTGACAATATTTATTCTTCCTAGCCAAGAGCATGGGGTGCATTTCCATTTGTTAGTGTCCTCTTTAATTTCTCCTAGGAGTGTCTTGTAGTTTTCAGAGTACAGGTCTTTCACTTCCTTCGTTAGGTTTATTCCTAGGTATTTTATTCTTTTTGATGCAATTGTGAATGGAATTGTTTTTCTGATTTCTCTTTCTGTTAGCTCATCATTAGTGTATAGGAAAGCCACAGATTTCTGTGTGTTAATTTTGTATCCTGCAACTTTGCTGAATTCAGGTATTACTTCTACTAGTTTTGGAGTGGAGTCTTTAGGGTTTTTTATGTACAGTATCATGTCATCTGTAAATAGTGACAATTTGACTTCTTCTTTACCAATCTGGATGCCTTGTATGTCTTTGTTCTGTCTGATTGCCATTGCTAGGACCTCCAGTACTATGTTGAATAACAGTGGAGAGAGTGGGCATCCCTGTCTTGTTCCCGATCTTAGATGAAAAGCTTTCAGCTTCTCGCTGTTAAGTATGATTTAGCTACGGGTTTCTCATATATGGCCTTTATGATGTTGAGGTACTTTCCATCTATACCCATTTTGTTGAGAGTGTTAATCATGAATGGATGCTGAATTTTGTCAAATGCTTTTTCAGCATCTGTGGAGATGATCGTGTGGTTATTGTTCTTCTTTCTGTTGATGTGGTGGATGATGTTGATGGATTTTTCGAATGTTGTACCATCCTTGCATCCCTGGGATGAATCCCACTTGATCATGGTGTATGATCCTCTTGATGTATTTTTGAATTCGGTTTGCTAATATTTTGTTGAGTATTTTTGCATCTACGTTCATCAGGGATATTGGTCTGTAATTTTCTTTTTTGGTGAGGTCTTTGCCCAGTTTTGGTATTAGAGTGATGCTGGCTTTATAGAAAGAGTTTGGAAGTATTCCCTCCTCTTCTATTTTTTTGGAAAACTTTAAGGAGAATGGGTGTTATTTCTTCTCTATATGTCTGGTAGAATTCAGAGGTGAATCCATCAGGTCCGGGGGTTTTGTTCTTGGGTAGTTTTTTGATTACCGATTCAATTTCGTTGCTGGTGATTGATCTGTTTAGTTTTTCTGTTTCTTGTTTGGTCAGTCTTTGAAGGTTGTATTTTTCTAAGAAGGTTTCCCTTTCTTCTATGTTTTGCAGCTTGTTAGCATATAGATGCTCATAATATTCTCTTATAATTCTTTGTATTTCTGTGGGGTCCGTCATTATTTTTCCTTTCTCATTTGTGATTCTGTTTATGTGTGTAGATTCTCTTTTTCTCTTAATGAGTCTGGCTAGGGGTTTATCTATTTTGTTTATTTTTTCAAGGAACCAGCTCTTGGTTTCATTGATTTTTTCTATTGTTTTATTCTTCTCAATTTTATTTATTCCTTCTCTGATCTTTATTATGTCCCTCCTTCTGGTGTCTTTGGGCCTCATTTGTTCTTCTTTGTCCTATTTCAGTAATTGTGTCTTTAGACTATTCATTTGGGGATGTTCTTCCTTCTTTAAATAGGCCTGGATTGCAATATAGTTTCCTCTTAGAACTGCCTTTGCTGCATCCCACAGAAGTTGTGGCTTTGTGTTGTTGTTGTCATTAGTCTCCATATATTCTTTGATTTCTGTTTTGATTTGGTCATTAAGCCATTGATTAATTAGGAGAATGTTGTTACGGCTCCATGTATTTGTGAGCCTTTTTGATTTCTTTCTAAAATTTATTTCTAGTTTTGTACCTTTGTGATCTGAGAAGTTGGTTGATAGGATTTCAATATTTTTGAAATTACTGAGGTTCTTTTTGTGGCCTAGTATGTGGTCTATTCTGGAAAATGTTCCATGTGCACTTGAGAAGAACATGTATCCTGCTGCTTTTGGGTGCAGAGTTCTGTAGATGTCTGTTAGGTCCATCTGTTCTAGTGTGTTCTTCAGTGCCTCTGTGTCTTTACGTATTCTCTGTCTGGTTGATCTGTCCTTTGGAGTGAGTGGTGTGTTGAAGTCTCCTAAAATGAATGCTTTGCTGTCTATTTCCTCCTTTAATTCTGTTAGTATTTGTTTTACATATGTTGGCGCTCCTGTGTTGGGTGCATATATATTTATCATGGTTATATCTTCTTGTTGGACTGACCCATTTATCATTATGTAATGTCCTTCTTTATCTCTTGCTACTTTCTTCGTTTTGAAATGTATTTTATCTGATACAAGTACTGCAACATCTGCTTTTTTCTCTTTGTTGTTTGCATGAAATATCTTTTTCCATCCCTTCACTTTTAGTGATATCTTTGGGTTTGAGGTGAGTCTCTTGTAAGCAGCATATAGATGGGACTTGCCTTTTTATCCATTCTGTTACTCTGTGTCTTTTGATTGGTGCATTCAGTCCATTTACATTTATGGTGATTATCGATAGATATGTACTTATTGCCATTGCTGGCTTTAGATTCGTGGTTACCAAAGGTTCAGGGGTTGCGTCTTTACTATCTAACAATCTAACTTAACTTTCTTGTTAAGTTATTGTAAACACAGTCTGATGTTTCTTTATTTCTCTCCCTTCTTATTCTTCCTCCTCCATTCTTTATATACTAGGTGTTTTATTCTTTGCCTTTAGTTAGTATTTGGATGGTCTGCTTTCTTTGCTATGATATTATTTTCTCTGGTGACATCTTTTTAGCCTTAGGGGTGCTTCCCTCTAGAGCAGTCCATTTAAGATATCCTGTAGTGGTGGTTTATGAGAGGCAAACTCTCTCAACTTTTGCTTGTCTGGAAATTGTTTAATCCCTCTGTCATATTTAAATGATAGTCGTGCTGGAGATAATATTCTTGGTTTGAGGCCCTTATGTTTCATTACGTTAAATATATCATGCCATTCTCTTCTGGCCTGTAAGGTTTCTGTTGAGAAGTCTGATGATAGTCTGATGGGTTTTCCTTTGTAGGTAATCTTTTTTCTCTCTCCAGCTGCCTTTAATACTGTGTCTTTATCTTTGATCTTTGCCATCTTAATTATTATGTGTCTTGGTGTTGTCTTCTTTGGGTCCCTTGTGTTGGGAGATCTGTGGGCTTCCGTGGACTGTGAGACTATTTCCTTCCCCAGCGTGGGAACGTTTTCAGCAATTATTTCTTCAAAGACACTTTCTATCCCTTTTTCTCTCTCTTCTTCCTCTGGTACTCCTATAATGCGAATATTGTTCCGTTTGGATTGGTCACACAGTTCTCTTAATATTCTTTCATTCCTAGAGATCCTTTTATCTCTCTCTGCCTCAGCTTCTCTGTATTCCTGTTCTCTGATTTCTATTCCATTAACAGTCTCTTGCACCTCATCCAGTCTGCTGCTAAGCCCGTCGATGGCTTGTGTCATTTCTGCATTGTCTTTCCTCACTTCCCTCACTTTCTCCCTCAGCTCTTGCACATTTCTCTGTAGATCCATCAGTATGGTTATGACTTTTATTCTGAATTCTTTTTCAGGAAGACTGTGCATTTCCATCCCTTCAGGCTCCCTCTCTGGAGTTTTCTCGTTGATCTTAGTCTGGACCATATTCCTCTGTCTTTTCATGGCTGTAGACGTGGTTGCTGGTAGTTGCCACGTATGTCAGCTGGGCTCTTTAAGACTTTAAAAAGAAAAAAAAAGAAATAAATAAAAAAAAGAGAAAAGAAAGAAAAGAAAAAGAAAGAGAAGAAAAAACAAAAAACAAAACAAAACAAACAAACAACAAACACCCACTGGGAGTGGATTCTGTGGGGATGCTGTAGGTGGCGCTGTTTTTCCACTATTCCGCCGCCGTGGCCACGTTGCTCCCCAGGGCCCTTTATAGCTCTGGCTTGGGTGGGAGCGAATGGGAGGCTGTTGAGCTCTGTGGGAAGTCAAAGTGCGGCCACTCTTTCCCAGTCGCCAGCTAAGGGGTCAGAAACTCCCCGGGACTCCCAGCCTGCTGGGCTAGTGTGCCGGGGCGATCTGGTCCTCTGCTAGGCTCCTGTTTTTAAGACCGCTGAAAAAAGCGTGTGCTTTTCTTGCTTTTCTTCTTTTTTTTTTTTCCTTCCCGGAGCCTGCTGCAAGCACCCTGGTGCATTCCCCACTCAGACCCTGCTCCCTCTGTCTCTCCAATCTCCTCTACACTGCGGTATGTGTGTCAGCGCTCCCGGCGCAGATCACCGGGGCTGGTTATTTCGTCGGCCTGTGCTTCCTCTCCCTCCCGGCTCTGAATCCTCTCTTCCCGCCAGTGCGCTGGGGTGGGGGAGCGCTTGGGTCCTGCTGGGTTGCTGCTCCGTATCTTACCCGCCTTGTGGGGTGCCGAGTCCTCCCAGGTGTAGCTGCACGCTGTGCGCTTTCCTGTGTATTCTGGTCTCTCTTTTAGGAATAGTTGTATTTGCTGTATTTTCATAGATATATTTTGTTTTGGGAGGAGATTTCTCCCACCCTGCTCATGCCGCCATCTTCCCAGAAGTTGGTTCCAGGATCTGAATTTCTAATTTTATAATTTTAATTAGGTTAAACTTAAATATCTATGTGAGGCTACTGGGTACCGTATTGGACAATGTGGTTCTATAGTCATCCTCTATTTTTTGTAGGGAGAACTGTGAAGAGTCAATATGATTACTCACTGATAGTCCTATCGACTTCCTATTATAGGCTTGAAAATGTTACACATAGAAAAATTATTTGGATAGGCAGTGTATAAAACAAGAAAAAACATGATGTTGTGTGTGATGGAGTCCTTTAATATATACAGAGGCCCTTGAAATAGGGAGAGGATTTAGATCATGTTGATTTGACCCATGGAGTACTGGGCGTCCACATTTTTAAGGAATATGTTTTAGAACTTTATGTTTTACTCTGCTGCTATGTACACCACCATCTTTTCATATTTTTTCTACCTAAAATAAGTCCTTCTAGGCTAAATTAAGGTATTATAAGCCACTTAGGAAAAATGGGGGAAGATTTTGATATGTCAGAAAACCATGTCTAGAATGCATCACCTTTTAAAAATGTCCTTGTCATTGCATTCTTTTTAAAAACCAATTTTCAGATACAATTCTCAAAAACATTTAAGTAGGATGCACTAATATTTCCAATCACTTCACATGCATTATCTCATTTATTCCTGTCATTAGCCCTCTAGTGGGGGTTGTTGTTTCTGCTTTATAGGTGTGACCATATGGCTTCAGAGAAGTTCAGCGACTTGCCCTTGGCCACTGAAGAATTGAACCCACGCAATTTTACTTGTTTATTCTTGTCCCCAATATGCAGGTTATATTAGTGAATGAGGCCACTTGATTTTGAAAATTGATAACTGGTCCTTTCAGTATCTTCAAAACATCATGACTTCAAGCTTGCGGGACTCCCCCTTATAATCCCTGTGCTTCAAAAGGAAGAAAGCTTCCATTCATGTCAGTTACTTAAAATTAGTGGTACACTCATGTTTTATTTAATAAATGCTTGGATTTGGCAGAGGACAGGGGGCTATTTTAGACCTTCCCTGTAAGGAAGATCATTATCACACCCCCAAATTTGACTTCTATAGTGGTTATTTGTCAATATTCATCAGATGGTTTGGTCGGCTCTCATGATGCCTCCTCGTTCACCCTCAGCCCCCCGTTCAGGCAGGATGGCTTCAGCTAAGTGTATTCCAGAGCACACTTATTTAGCGATGTGTCTTTCAGCAAAGGTTGGTTCCATTTCTTAGGTATGACCTGGTTGCTGTTCTGTCTGGTGAGCCATGATACAACAGAAATCCTGAGTCAATGGCACTTTTACCCCTACACGATTGATGCAAAACAGCTTTCTTCACAGCGAGGTTTAATGTGTTGTAAATTAATTATCCAGAATGAACACAGGGTCAGTGGACCTCGGTATGACCAGGATGTAGTGTTAACGTGTTCCATTTCTTCCTCCACTTCTCAGTATGCATGTCAGTTGTAGCATCTTCTGCAATAAGCTCCCTTAAGAGTAGCTAATGCCCCTCTGGGAATTGAGTGATAGAAAAAAATTTTGCTTTAACATAAATTTGCTAAGCTATTTTCTGCCTTCCAGGCAAAAAAGAGAGCATTTTTATTTGTCATACATATAATGACACTTAAAAAAAATGAACTTTTAATTGGAATTTAAAATTGCCAAAGCGAATATCACACGTTCTCTCTTAATTCAGAGCAGTATTGAAAAGACTTGTGCAAATACATGTGAGGTTTATTATCTACTGCTCCCTATTGGAAATGAAGATAATTGTTTATTTCCCAGAATTCAGTTCAAGAAAAGATAACTTTATCTGTCCCATAATCTAAATGTGGATATGATGGCAACCCCATTTCAAATAATATAAAATCAGGTACAGGAAAGTAGATTTTCCATCAGAAGCAGAGCAATTAGAAAGCAGAAATTCACTAAGTTTTAAAGTACTCAATTTTCTGTTTTCTTTAAAATAAGAATGAGAGAGGCCAACTCCATTATAGTCTCGAGGGTAGCCCTGCTATTAGTAGCTATAGAAACAAGGCAACCAGGTAGTGACTAAGAGGAAAAGAGGGAGAGAGGCAGGGAGAGAGAAACAGGACATGAGTCAGGGGAAGAAAACCACAGACCTAGCTGTAACACTTAAATACTAATATTGCGATTTAGGAACTGGTGAGTTGGGCAGTAGAATGGGCAATGTCTTTGTCAGTTTGTCAGTAGGAACACTTGCTCATGAGTGCCCGTGATTCTCAGGCATATAGTGCAGCATCTGAACAAAATGAACCCAACCATCTTCAAAGAAGAGGGAGTGAAGAACAGAGACATAAACACAAAACATGGAACTGCGGGAAGCACGCTGGGGCCAGCTCCATGGTTTCTGCCGAAGCTCTTTCCTTCTGTCAGGCTAAGGGGTGCAGAGGGGAACCAAATCCACTCTACTTCCCTTGACAATGAGGTCAACACCCCTTGTAAGTCTGACCCCCTCCTGCTGCAGCTGTGACTGTCAAAGTGGGGAGCTCGGTGGAACATTGAAATCATGCAAGACAGAGCACATTTTCCAAACTCCGACTTGCCACATGCCTTGGTGGAAATGCATCTGATCTTAGTTTAAATTCCCCGGGAATATTTTCACTTTAGACTTTCTCCCCACATCTGTCCTGGATCATCAGACTGCAATTACCTTGTCGCTTGATTTAGAGAAACAAACACCCTAAGAACCACGCTGGATGCTGTACATGGGGCAGCTGTGTGAGTCAACGACGTGTGTTTTCTTGCGAGTGAAGTCATAGAGGACTGTGTAGGTAATGAAATATAGCCTCTGTGCTTCTATTTCAGAGAGATAAATTATAGGATAGCTCAACAGATAGTTCCAATCGCAGTAACTGCTAAATCTTAAGCATTTATAAAAGGGAGCTGGATGGTTTCAGTGCATCATCATCTCGAGCTACTTAACAGCCTATTAAGGAGGTCGGTGTGTGCCAAATAGTGTCCAAAGTACGGAAGCAAGCAAATGATTTCAGTTTTTTCAGAATGAAATTGTACAATAATGGTTAAGGCAGGGCTTGAGGCACTAGAGCCCAGGCCAAATCTAGTCATCCGCCTGCCCATTCCTATAAATAAAGTTTTACTGACGCAGTCATGCCTACTATGTACATGTTGTCTGCCTGCTTTTCACTGCTGTGGTAGACTTGCATAGGTGTGACCACGGCCGTATGGCCCACAGAGCTGAAAATACTCACTATCTGGCCATTAGGGAAGGAGTCTGCCAACCCCTGGTTAGGAGTGTGGGCGTCTGCGTCCTGCTGCCTGGATTTGAATCCTGCTTCAGCATTTACAGGCTGTGTACCTGGAGCAGGTTTTATTAAACCTTCAGTTTCCTAATCTATAAAATGAGCACACTAATAGCAATTTCCTTTTAGGTTGCTATGGGGATTACATGAGATAATGCATATTATCTTAGGAGTCACCATGTCTTGAAACAATCAATCCTATTCTATTGATCTCCTGTTCTTAAACTTTCCGGAAAGGGTTCTAGATATCTACTAAAACCATTTTTGCTTTTTATTATGCAGAGGACTTTATTTTTCAAAGAACATTAAATGTGTGGACATCAAGACTTCTTTGTTGGAAGTGAGGGTGACCTGGCTGTGACACCTGCCACCCCACTGATCGCCAGCGCTGACCTGGCTGTCCCCTTCCTCCCCCACCGCTCCATGGGCATCCCTCCCGAAGCTGTGAGCTTGGCTGAAGAGGGAAGGGCCGTTTGGTCAAGGGTAGAGGGGTAGCTGTGCTCCCCTTCTAGAACCTCCAAACAAGCTCTCAAGACTCATTTATTAAAAATGTACACATAAGCAGCCTACTCTGGTTAGAAGTTGCAAGAGTATTGGTCTCTGATGGGATTCTCACTTAGTTTAAATTTCTAGCACTGTCAGATTTTGGAACCAAATTTAGTTCACAAGGAAACTGAATCATTCACTCTTAAACTACCCCAGTAAGATTGGCCGAAGCAAATCTAACTCATCCTACCTGGCAGAGGTATCGGGTGAGGCGGACAGAAGGAAATGTGGGTGACTTTCTGAGAGAGCTGAGCCTGGGTCCTTGTGCCCTTGCAGAGGGAGTGTAGGGCTCAGCGTTCTGCTGCGGTGGAGCCTGAGGGGCCACAGGGAACGCATCTCAGGGCTGCTGGCTGGCGGTGCTGGGGACTATCGCCGGGTGGGTCAGTCCAGCCCCCGCGGTCCCACAGCTCTGACTCCCCCACGGCCCTTGGCTGCTCCCAGGGCCCTAAGGCACTGCCCTCTTCAGGTCCGGCTGCCTCCAGAGGGACTCAGGTTCAAGTGATCTTTCCCTGCTCGCCCACCAGTCTCTGAGCAAACTCCCCACAGTGTGAGACCATCTGTGCCGGGCCGGAAACTGAGCTCATCAACGTAACTCTTGGAGGAGTATTTGATTTTAAAAGGAGAATGTTTAAGGCAAATGAAATTTAACTGGCAAAGTGTTTCTGAGCAGGGGACCTCCTTCAGGCCCTTGCTTTCTCCAGTCGAAACTCCTCTGTCCCTGTCCGTACAGCTGTCAGCAATTTAGCACCCCTCTCCTCTGAAAGATTGCCAAGTCGTGCCCCGGGCCAGGCTGTACTACCCTCTCTCATCCGGGAACAGATCCCCGAGCTCCCCATGCATGGCTGGCTCTCCCTGTGCCACGCTGGGTCCAGCTCAGAGACAGAGCAGCTCTCACAAGCAGCCCTCAAGCCTCGAAAAGTCACAGGCCTCTGCCTGGCGTGCTTTAGATATCCCAGCGTGAAAACTTGGAAGTATTGTATAAAGAGCTCTAAAACAACCAAATATATACCGAATTCGTTTTCTCTTCCCACCTCAGTTTGGAAATTCCGTCAGATGGAGAATTTAAAGTGTGGTTCCTAGTGGGCATCTGGAATTTGTGATTCTCTCAAAAGTACTGCAGTTTAACCTTTTGCTCTTCAAACCTCTGTGGAGACACCTTCTGGTCATTTCAACTAGTCTTGAGTTTGAAAGACTGTACATGATGCTTTTTATAAAGTATCCTGGGTGGTGCCAGGTACGTGAGTACCTCATTTGTGTCTAATAACATCTGCACATACTGGTTAGTAGTGTTAGAACTTTCTATTAGTATATTCTAATTAGAATTACTATTAGACTATCTAATTAATTTTATTAGAATATTAGTATATTCCTTTCTTCTGTAGAGTCTAATTTATTTTCTCAAAGGTCATTGCATTTTACTTAGTGCACCGATGTAAGCAGTTTCCATTATTCAGCCGGCTGGTCCCAAAGTGACTGACCATTTTTCAGATATGCCCGGAGGATGACAACTTCCCGGGCCAATCAGTTGTCCATTCAGGACCAGCTGCGGCAGTGGCTCTGTGCACTGCCCTGGACTCCTGCTGGGCACCCCGCCGGCCGTTCGTGCTCCGAACTCACTTTTAAAGAAGTGCTTTGGTGTGATGCTAAGCCCTTCGGATCAGGTTGCTGGTGAACCGACCATCCCCGATGGCCTCTCCGCGGTGGAGCGTGGAGGCCGCAGCCCCGCGGGACCTCTTCGTCCTCCATGACAGGCCCTGAGGAAGTTCCCGGCAAACTTGGCTGTGGCTGGAAGGGCTTCTTTCTTCGCCTGATACATTAAATAAGGACAGCGGCACCAGTTTCAGAGAGGGACACAAAATGCCTACATGGAGGCTGTCTTGGCATATGAACAGGCACGAATTACCGGAGCAATCAGACATATACGCTTGATTTCTTAAATTGGGGTGTGAAACCAGCACCTGGGCAGGAGCTGCGGGGGGACGCCGAGGAAAGTGTCCCGAGACGCTGAGGGCTCATGTTGGCCGCTCCCGAACCGTCTGCCGACAACTTCCATCTCTGAGGGTCTGGATCTCTCTCTCGAGTCTGGCTGCCGGTTGGCTTGTGCGGCTCTGTCCCCTCCAGCTGGTATGAGCGCAGAGCATCACAGCGTCATGGGCAGTCCCGGCCCGACCGGCGGGGGCTGGAGCTCCTCTGGGTGCCGCTTAAGTGGACGATCATGCCAAGGCGGAGTGAAAATAAAAATATATTCAAATGACTTGAGAGAAAAGGGCTTTTATGAATGGCTCAAATCCATCTTTCTGTATATTTACTTTTTTGATGATGTGGCTAATGTCATTCTAACATTTGAGATGCATCTTTGATGGTGAAATTTATTCTGACATAGTGTGTCACAAGCAAGATGTTTCAAAGCAAGAGATATAATAAAAGAGAAGTTCGCTTTGCATAGGAGCCAATGGACAGACTTTTGTACAACATGATTATCAGGGATGACATACAAAGAAGAGATGAGTTTGGAGAAGGAAGAAGAAAAATATTGTTCTGTGCAGAGTAGCAATTGTCCTGGGGGTGCGTGTGTCTGTGAAACACACGTGCGAGTCGGGCCGCCGCCCTCACACAGGCTCTGCCGCTTTGACTGGCTTCCCTCACTCTGTCTGCAGCGATGGCGCCTCCGGCCGCGGGGTCGGGAGTGAGCAAAGCAGGTGGAGGAAGGGACACATTCAAGACAGTTCGTAAGGGGGTGGTCAGTTCCCAAGTAATTGAAAGATGATGTATTGAACAAATCCTGTGGGGGCTTTGGAAAGGTGCATGTAAAGTTTTTAAAAAGGGAAGGACTCTCTAGCTTTTGAGGACTGTCTTACCTTGCATATTTCATAGGCGAAGAGATTGAAATTTTGAAGTGCTCAACAGCTTAAGTAAGGTTAAGAGCTGCCTAGTGGCAGAGCAGGGGTTCTGCTTGGCCCTGAAAGATCTCACTTTTTAGGGTACCTTCAGGAAGGGTGAGGGAGAGAAGGCCACCTATGATAGACCAGAATACATTTTAGGGTGAAATGAAGGGAAAGAAGCCAATTCAGGGGACCATGGGAAGGTGGGGTGCTGAGGGCAGAGGGTTGAAGTCTCTCAGAACTTTTGCAAGCTCCCTCACCACCCACAGATAAAACTGCAGATTATTTACAAATGCAGTAGAAATACTTTACAATTGAATGCAAAGACTAATTTTAAGAATGTATATTCCAATGACACATTTAATAGCACTTTTTTTTCTGTTTTGCATAATTTCTCGAATGGAACAAGAGATTATGTGGCTACTTCACATTCTCTCTTCCCTCCTGTAACTACTTAGTACCCCATGATGCAGTATTATAAGAAACATTAGTATAATTTTTAAGGCACTTTACATAATTAATTTACATTATAGAAAATATAGAGTATGGTGTATCCAACCCTTCAAATGACTAAGCTACTTTTTGTTATGTGAAGACAAAAAAAATCAGTAATTGCCTTTATTTATCTGTGTCTTCCCAGATGAAGGCAGTCTAGTAAAAATATATTTGTGAACTGGTAAATTCATTAGCTGGAACACAAGTCTGCTTTAAGTGATACATGTAATTACAAGCTGTTTTAAAAAATGGCTCTGCTGTCCTGAATTCTATTCTAATACTGATAGCAAATGATATCATTTCTAAAGCCGGGCCTATGTGTCTTCAATTCCATGAAGTGTCTCAGTAAGTTGGTTTGTTTAAACCTGCGTTCCCCTGTCAGAATGCTGTATTAATCGAGACAGATTTTATTTTACAATATTTTTTACATGAACCATTCAGTATCCAAATCATTTTAGAAGACAGCCATGAACAAAATCTGCAGTCATTTCGGCTTATGTCTGCTTATGTCTAGGGATGACGCAAAACCTAGTGACATTTGCAGGGCATGGGAACTGTTTGTATTTATTGTATTGAGAACAGAAGAGACTACCTGCCTTTGGTAGATCCGGAGGGGAGATTGTTAAATGAGTTCAGTTCTGGGGAAGACTCCAGGCCTACGTATCATAGTTCAAAACAGGGAAAAGAGGAAATATTCAAAACAGTAAAGAAAAATTCACCTTTATAGCCATTAAGTTATTTTTTATTTAATTTAATTTCTTTTTCTTTTCTTTGGCTTCCAGAGGAAGGAAGATTTCCTCTGCAGATTTACAGGGAAGGCTCTGATGGGCTGTGGGCCTGCCGGAACCCAGCCTGGCCCCCAGATCCATATGTTGAAGTCTTTACTCCCAGAACCGCGGAATGTGACTGTATGTGGAGACCTTTACAGGGCCTTTACAGGGGTGACTAAAGTAAAATGAGGTCCTATGGCAGGTCCTATCCAATGACAGGTGCCTTCAAAACAAGATTAGCTCACAGCCAGTGTGCAGACTGAGGGGTGACCAGGGGAGGACACGGGAGGACGGCCATCTACAAGCCAAGGAGAGAGGCCTCGTGAGAAACCAGCCATGCCCACGCCTGGATCTTGGACTGCCAGCCTCCAGACTGGGAGACAATAAAGTTTGGCTGTTTAAACCTCCAGCCCGAGGCTCTTGGCCACAGCAGCCTGGCATCTACCAAGGGCACTCCTGGAGGGCCCAGAGGGGTCAGGCATCTGTCCAGGGGACATGGGCTCAGCAACAGGATGGCCCACTTTGGACTTTTTCATTTTGTCACATGCCATCGATGTTGGTGCTTACAGGAGCGTGAGTAAGCTCGCACTCTGGGAAAAGGGCAGGGAGGCTTGCTGAGGGGCTCCTGCCCTGGGCTCCTCTTCGAGACCTCACCTTCGTTTTCCTTGTCTTTCTTTCTTTCCTCGCCTGTTGCCCAGGGCCTTTCCCATGTAGACTCCTGCGTACTGGTCACGACATAGCTAAAGAGCTGTGTGCTCTCTGTCTCAAGCTGGTGGTGTCCCTGTGAGCATTGATTCATTTGGTAATGCTGCTCAGTGCAAGGCCTGTCTTAACTGCTTAGCGCACAGGTACATCCATCTTTAAATTCCGTAGTTTCCATGCCTCCTATATTCTATGTTTCCCACAGGAAACAGGATGAGAGCTAGTAAGGTCCAACCTCCATGACCAGTGGAAAAATGAGGATGGATATTTTAGCCCTAAGGGGAATGTGGGGAGCGATTGCTTGTTATAAAGGCTCGGGCCACCGGGGTGGGGTGGGGCGTCAGCAGAGCAGGTGATGGTGCCTGGATGTGTGGGGGTCAGGACTAAGGGTGCTTATTGGGGATGTTCCTTTCTTTCTTAAAATAATTCAAGCATTTAATTGTGGTAAAGAGCACATAACATTTACCATCTTAACCAATTTTAAGTGTGTAACTCAGTGCTGTTGTTAAATAATGAGCTGTATGGTGAGAGTTCCACATTCTTAGGTGAATTTTTGGTACAGATGATCAAATCTAATCATTAGAATGTGGAATTTAGAAGAAATATAAAACCAGTCAAAAACAGTCTAATATAAAATTGACTTAATTGTACAGAAGTCTACAGATCTGGTGCCATTGCTGGTCCTTGGTCAGTTTTACGTGAGTCAGTAAGAACACTCTACCCTTTTCTATCATTTCACAGACATTTATGGAGCCCCTACTGTGAACAGGCAATATTTTGGATTCTGCCAGCATAGCAGTGAACAAGATAAACAGGACCTGGTCTTCACGGAGCTCACGTTTCCGGGGCGGGCGGCGGGATGAGGAGGAGGTCGTCGAGAACTGGGAAGGTCTGAGACGTTCCTACTTGCAGGCCAGCAAGTTAGTCTGGCTATGACCTCACGGCCCCTGGGCTGCAGGCAAAGGACAGCTCGTTTATCTGTAGTAGTAGCCGTGGCCAAATAGCCTCTGTTTCTCTTGAGCTGGTTCCCTGAGCCCCAGTTCCCCTGGGTGGTGTGAAGAGGACCAGGAAGTACCTTCATGTGTTGTGAGTTATGTTGTTGGAGAGGCACCTTAAACGTGGGGAACCCACAACTTTTCTAAAAGGCAGTGAGCAAGCCTGCCCTTTGCCCTGAGGAGAGACATGATCTCTCATTCCCAGTGATTTGCTGTGCAAGCATGCTGAAAAGGTCATCCAGAGTGAAAGCAGTGATGCTTCTAGGATGGGCAGAGCTGTGGGAGACCCGCGTGCAGCAGTGGGTAGGGTGGAGGTATTTCCATTTACACTGACATACTTACATAAACAGTGACGTGTCAACTCAGGCAAATCTCAGTTCTGACTCGTAAATTCCATCAGTGGTCACGGCTCCCACGGTGGTTTCAGGGTCTGGTGATGGAGCGTGAACCTCGTGTTTCCTGGTGGACTGCCCTGGTGCCGTGTAAGTGTGCATGAGGACTCACCTCTCCACGGCCCCTCACTAGCTGTCACCTCAGCTGATCGCATGGCTTCCCTGAATCCATGGAACAATACATATACTGATTCTAAAGTATGATACATAACCTCAGATTTGATTAGAGGAAAGAGGAAAACATGTTTTATTAGTATAAGGGTGAGTTTGCTTTTCTATTCAAATTTCCATTTCCCTCACAATTTTGGAAGATTATACAGAACTGTATATTGACCCAACAAATGGGCAAAATGTCACTTAATTTTTAACTCCTTATATACATTTGCTGTATGGAGTAACTTCCCTTACATACATTTCATACAGAATTTAACATTAGTATTTTAGAGAAAAAATGTTGGTAATATGACTTCTCATTAATGCATACTAGTGAATATTTGTCAATGAAGTAAACCATTTAATTATTCATTTCAATACAAAATAGCACTGAGGCCAAGTCAGTAGGACTAAGAAAAATTAAGTCAGTCATTCTTTAGCTTCTGGAGATATATGGCTACATAAAAAGGTGCTGACAAATTTCACTAGCAATATAGTACAGTTGGCAAGACCGCCCCCCCTGGGGCCGGCCTGTCTGGGTCTGAATCCCGGCACTGGCACTTGCTAGTTGTGTGAGCATGAACGAGTCACCTGCCCTTTAGGTGGCTCATCCCTGAACGGGAAAACGGGAATAATAAAACCATACCCCTTGTGGAGTTGGGAGGGTTGAATGCGCTAATGCATAGGAGTGCTTTAAACAACTCCCGCTCCCCAGGACCATTACAGGAGAGTCAGCTATTGTACTGCCATCCTCTTAAACACCCGGTGTGTGATTCATGCCCCATACCGTGGTCCTCGGTTCCTCTGTGCAAAGGAGTCGGAGCCGGCGTTTCCGAGGCATGGCTGCCGAAGACTCTGGACGCTGCCTCGAACTGCGTGACTCAGAAGAAATCACTACACGGACCGACGTGTTCTGACTGGGTCCGTGAGAAGACCTGGTATTGCTGAACGTTTGTGAGAAGATGCTAAAGGTGTATCTTCCAATTACAGTTTCCTTTCTCAATATTCCTTATCAACGTCCCTAAGTATTTCTGACTTTGGCAGCATTTACTGATTTACCAATTAAACTGAAGATGTTGATTGGCGAGGCTTACTATTTTAGCTCATGTAAGAATTACTTTTTTTTCAAGTAATTGATAGCATTGTACCCAACGCTGGCCATTTGTCTTTTTATTAGCTTTCTGGATCTTAAAGCAGACAAATTAAATTCAGGACCACAGAACTTGGAGGTTGAATGCTCTTTATCCCCTACGCTGCTTTGTTAGTCCTGCATATTTCTTTGATAACAAAGGCTGGCCTTCTGATTCGAGAGCCTCTCCCTAACCCGCCTCCCTTCAGCCCAGTCCTGGGGGGCCCCTGCCTTTGCTACTTTGCCCCTCCCCAAGCTATTGTCTGTTCTTTAAACCTTCTCTTAAGCCTCCTTTTAAAGTTGACTAGATCTCTTCTCAATGCACCTCGCCTATTTCAGAGTTTCTCTGTAGAGTTACTGGGAAATTTCTCACCATCTTATTCTCTCAGTTAACAATGTGAAAATGTAACACCCTTAATTTTTAAGTCCTTCTTAGAAGGGAAATAGCTGATTGCACTTCAATAACAATAAAAGGGCACAGTAAGGAAAAAGAATGGAACAGACTAAAAACGTGTTGGAAACCACATTCTTCAAGAAATAGCACTTGTGAGAATGGAGCATTATGAGAGCATGGATGAAGAAAAACAAGATTAAGGCCAAAGGGTGCTTTCTCTCTTTTTCAGCCATTTTAATGATGAAGCTTTGAGATAAACAAATGTAGCCCTAAGTGCTGACTGTCTGAAGCCCCCCGCCCCTCAGGACATTGATTCTGCCTCTGGGCTGTCACCCTGACTGGAGGCTGTAGGGGACACCCTCTGTGCTGTTGCCCTCCTGGGAACGGCTGGTGCTAGAACATGAGCAGAGACCACTGGTCCGCTCATAAAAGCCCAGAAGTGAAGGGGGTGAACGCTGTTCAGAGAACATGAGCCCGATTCTCCCAGGTCCCCCCCCACACTGACAGCTACAGTCATTTAAACAACAATTTACGTGTCTTCAAGACCCTGTAGATCTGTTCTGCTACTTTCTTTTTTAATAGCAATAAGTCTATGACAGATGGAAGGCTTTGAAGAGCTTCGGGCTGGGCCAAGAATCGGCATCGCGTGCGGGCCCACTGGATCCATCTGTAGGATCTGTGGCCCGAATGAGAGCGACTTGACCAGACTCGCTGGTCCCCTGGGTCAGTTAGGACAACTGCCACACCTCCCAACAGTCAGACAGAATTTTCTGCTAGCAGATTATTTTGAAAGAAGGCTGGAGACTCAGTTTGGAAAGGCCTTTGCTGCTGGCTGGCCCCGGCTGAGGGGGCAGGGAAGAGGGAAGGGCCGCTGGCCTTCGACTTCCTTTAGCCTCGGCTTGGAGAAAGGTCCGTGGTGTTAGCCTGTCAGAGAAGGAACCTGGGAGGAGTATGGATGTGGCTGGGGTGGTGGGAGAAGGTGAGGAAAGGCCTGTGCTCTGCAGGGAGAGGAAGCGCCCGGAGGCTGCTGGCCCACAGGCGGGAGCCTGGGGCTGGGCAAGGCCAGAGCCACAGGGACACGGGAGGAGGACTCGTCCGCGCGGAGTGGGGCTACTCCTAATGGAGCATATGCAGCAGGAGGGGGCCTGCCGGGTCCCCCAGGGCCATGCATGGTAACCCATGGTGTAAAGGACATCATAACCGTGCGTAGCGTGTGTACAGTTCTTTCTCATTTGTTTACAGTTGTTTTCAGAGTAAACTGTCCTCTGGGTGCGGATTTTATGAGCCGTCTTCAGGACTGAGCTGGGTCCTGTTAGGCAGGATTCACAGCCCAATAAATAGAATTTGTGCACCCCTGTAAGAGTGACACAGGACTCTGCAAAGTTGGTCTCTGGGCTGCTCTGGAGGAAAAGATATGCCTCACTCGCTTTTCTTAAAGAGAAAGAACACAGATTTGCCAATAATAAATGAATAAACCTCATGATAGAGATTTGTCAATATGAGATACTCTATATCCCATGTTCAGTAATAATGCTACCTATTATTTTGGTAAGAAATGCCTAGATTGAAATTCCAAAGGGCATTATGAACTTGAATTAAAAAGGTAATGGATTTTTTAATAAGTTCTGGGTCAAGATGTATTATCGAACTATTTTCCATAGGTCATAGACTACGCCATCTATGCTCTTAATAATGCCAGATCTAGTCTTACTTCCAGCGGCCAGCTGAGGCTGCTTGTCTATTGTAGTCTCTCCCACCATCCCTAACAATGAACAAATAACTAGATGGCCTATGAAACATTTAAAATAGAACTGTCTCCAAGAGAAACGGTTACTGGCAGAGACAGGTTTACTCTAGGTCTGGATAACCTGCTTTGGGAAAGAGCAGATCAATATTGTTTGGGAGGAAGCAGTAGGGGGAAATATTCTGATGAATCAAGTAAATCATAAAACAGATGATCTGTGCACTGACATGCAGCCTTCTTCTACCTGATGGCTCTGATTCAGGACTATGCAAAGGATCATTCTATATGCTTTGAAATTCAAAAGGCTTTCAACAACTATTTTAATTATACAAACCATTTATTAGTAATGAAAGCACTATGTCTGCAAACCCTTAAAGGCTGTGAAAAACTTAACCAAGCATTTGAAAAGTGGTCTGTATATTCTCAGTTGTAAATGAGTTTTCTTCTTCACTGATTTATGGTTTGGGTCCAAAGCCAACGTTATGTCTTTAAACCACTCTTCCATCGCTCTTCGTGACTCTCCTATAGACCTTCCTTTTTTCTGTGCGTTCTGTCAGAGAACTCCCTTGCACACACCCCAAATCCTTTCTTACATCTTCGGTTGGTACGGAGTGGGGTGGGGGGTTTGGGGGGCACAGACCTACTGACTACAGGATAGCTGACTTATTCACCAGGATTAAGTGTTCACGTACTCTCAGTGAAAGAGTAAATTATTAGGAGTTAATACCTGGATAGAAAAAACATTTTGTTGCACATTTAGATACCCCATGGTTGGGGGTGAACTAGTATATGATATAGTCTCTTCATGTACTCTCTTCAGAGCTGCATTCATTTTAGAAGGTTTTAGTTTAGTGCAGGAGTTTACTTTATAATGTAATTCAATATTGGAAACATTCAATTCATTGTTACAAATTGTCTTCTGTTTTCTGTATCTTCTATAAAACAAAGCTCTCGGTAAGATAAAAGAATGCCTGCCTCTTTCATCATGGACACATGTACAGAGAGACTGGATCTGGAAAACAAATTTATACTTTTTCTGGAAATGGGAACCACTCATAAAACACTTCATGAGTTCAAGGTCCCCTCGCTGTCCCCCTGCCTCCTGTTCCTATGGACTGTTGGCCACCCGGAGATAGAGTGGTGGCATGTCACTAGGTGAATCTGCTTCAAATCTGAATGAATTTATGAAAACTCTAAATCACAGGCACAGATAGACATTTTCCTCTTAAAAAAGTGTGAGATTAACATTCAGGAGTCACCATGTATAATTAACAAAAAAAGATGACCTGTTTATGGAGCTGCCAAGAATTGCTTTCATATCGCAGGAGACCTGAAAGTCTACAGCAAGTTTTAAAAATTTTGCCCAGGAGTGTACAGCCCCTCTGAGGTGCTCTCACAAGCTAGAACCCCTCTGACATTTCATGCGTGCCGTGAGCCTGTTCACCATCTGTGGTCATGGACGGTGTTCAGACGTCTGCCGGGGCTGCCCATCTCCCTCTGAGCATCGTGTCCTGTGTGCCCTCATTAACTTTGGAAAGGATTTTAAAGAGCGCTCAGATTGCACTTCCAATTAGTAACTGATACATATATATGAATATACTTAAGCGCTAGAGAGCAAAGCTCCCTGGAGCAGTCCCCGGGTAGATGAATTTTATTCTAGCAACGGTCCCCGATAAGAAAAGACAACCCGATGTCCAGAGGTCTCAGTGAAACCTCCGACTCTGTTAAAATTCTGTTTCTGCTGCCTACGTTCTGTTCTCTCTCTCTAAACTTCAGGCCTCAGGCAAACCTGCTGGCTTCACTTTCTCTAAGAGCTCCTCAATTTGTGTCTTATTGTTACCGTAGTAGCCTGGCTGACTTTCTAGGAACCCCTGCCCTGAAGTCTATGGTAATTTTGTGGGTGGGACTGAGGGTTCTGTAGTTTGGAATCTGTGTCTAGGATGTTGCTGAGGAAGGAGGTGAACAAGCACCTAAGTGACAGGGAGAGTAGCTTATCGTGTTTACATTTCTGGAAGGCTTTCGGGAAGGCAATAGGGAAGTGTGAGAATGGGGGTTTCCTGGTCCATGTAGGCACTGAAAGCTGGAAGGAGGGAATTAGGTTGGGTCTGGGATATGGAGGGGATTATGTAGAGTCCAGGGTGTGCAGAGATGCCTGAGATGGACAGTGGGGGGTGGGGAGGCGCTCAGAGGATGTCTTAGTGCCGCTGTTCTTTGCTCTCCACCATGAAGACGGGCATCCTTTTATTTCCAAGTCTTCCCACTGCTGGGGCACACTGACCTCCAGGTGTCCCCTTTGTGATTTCTATTCTCAAACAGCCTACCATCTCTCCACTCCCAGGTGGCTCGGCATCAGGTCCCCCAGAGCTGGAGGTGAGCTCCTTCTTCCCCTCTGCCCCCAGCACCAGGGCCGCTGCCGTCCATCAGCCACACCAACGCCCCTTCCCTTCAGTAGTTACATGAGTGGTGATTCTGATGTCCAAGAAAGACCAGACCCTGGCATGACAAAGTAATCCAAGTGAACAGGAAAATTTGGGCAGCTGCAAAGGCCATTTTCCTCTTCCAGGTAAAGAATATTTTTAGTAAAGCCCTTTATAAAGTTATGCCATTTAGTTATTCTTCTGTTTCCTAAATGTTAGTAATTCCCATACAACGTTCAGGACTTTTGCCATGTAGTTTATCACTCATTACTTATTTAATATTACTTTACATGAACTTCTAAAATATGCACATATTTTAATTAAAGGAAACTTTGAATGACTCCCACAAATGGAAAATCAAGACTGTTTTCTGCAAGTAAAAGGTAGAGTCATTGAATTCTAACCAGGTATCTGGGCTGCCGAAGCTCACCCTTTTTATTGCAAAGGGGTAGAGTAAGAGTTAGAGAGAACTTAAGTCATATTAGCCCCAAACTGAGAATTTCTCCTTGAGTTGCCCGTAAGGAGTGGGGAAGTCTGTAACAGGGAACACCTCTCTTAGTATAATTTCTATATTGTTCGGTTTTGTGTCCATGTATCATTGGTGGCATCTGCCCCACACTGATCCAGTCCCACGACAAAACTCTAAATGATATGAGTCAGATGTCACATTAGAAGTGAAAGGAGAATAAACCCAGAGCCTTCTGGAGGGTCTCACCCTCTTCTCGTTAGCACGGGGACTGTTGGGAGGAAGATCCAGAGAGAAGTAGCTCTCACTCTTTCCTGCATATTATTTCAGCTGTTCTGAGCAAATTGGAGGCTCTGCGGAAAGGACTGGAATGAAAGTAGGGAGCGCAGCGAACACTGTCTTCTGCTTAACCTGAGCGAGTGTGTTGTGCACGAGCAGACACGTGTCCTCTCAGGGAAATGGTGAGGTCAGCCCCAGGGGGAGTCCTTTGTGTTAATATGTAAGTTACTGAGTTAACATCCGTTTTCCTTTCTGAAATCCCACAAACATCAGATGGTTAAAATACAGATGATGTTCTAGAAGAAAGTTTATAGGGATATAAAATGCTGGGGCAACCAGAAATCCCACATTGTGCACGTAGGGGCATTTGATCCACTCCTGTCAAGCCTTTGACATCCGTAAATAAAATCCTGGCTCATTAAATGTGTCACCTGAGGAATTTAAGTGCCGTTTACTCTTGAGATCTATGATTCTTCTTTTTAAAAATCTTTTTAAGATATTGAGAGTTCCCTGAGTTTCTTGGCCCTCGATGACGTCCATAGGGGCAGTCCAGGTTCCAGCCTTTACTCTGAAAATGCTATATGTATAACAACTTCATGTCATGAGTGAGTCTGGGAACAGTACAATTTGGAGATTCTGAATTTATGAATGAACAGGCAGCTTTGAACTCCTTATGGGAGCAGGCACAGTATGCCATTCAAAGGTAATTTCCCTTAGATTTACATTTCATTCATTCATCTCATACCTATAATGCCAGGTGAGTGTCAGGCCTTGGAAGGAAACATAACAGTGAATAGTAGTCCAGAGAAGGCACGGTAAAGCTGACAAATGGTAGCCTCCTTATTAAATCACAGATTCCATGGAAAGAAGCTGACTGTCAAGCCTACACATTAGAAAAAGAAATGTAAAAGGAGGAAAAGAAAACAATAGTAGGGAACTTTCCATAATTCAATGAATGAGAAAAGAAAAAAGAAAGAATTACAAGGAAGTCTGGAATAAAACAGAAATTACCTAATTTTGTGAGGCAAATTCTTTAGGAAATAAGTTTGCTAATGTGTGATGATAAAACAGACAAAACCAGTCTAGGTTTAAAAAAATGTCAAGGTTAGGCATTTTTAAGCAAGATGGAATTGAAGTAGAAAGGTGAGCATGTAAGTGGCTGAGGAGGTGGGGAGTCGGGACAGGTGTGTGCTAATTCAAAGTGTGATGGGTTACATTTTCTTCTTCCATTATGTCTTAGGAGAAGTCCCACCTTGTCCAGGTTTTGTGGGGTTTGAAGTTTAAAAGATTTAGTGCAGCTTTAAGAGGAAACAATATAAATATTGTGCATAGACAATCAGGCACACCTTTAAAGGTGTCTGTGAAGTTGAGGAGCCCTGTTTTCATAAGCCTCATAAGCCTCACAGTTAATCCAGATCTGGTCCCCTTTGGAGACTCGTGAGATAGCTGGGCTTTGTGGGGCTGTCTCGGGCAGGTGGCCTGTGGTTCTTCTTGCATGGAGTGACAGGGGTCAGTCTATCCTCATCATTGAAAGGATAAGCTAGAGAGAGCACTGTGATTCCGGCCTGGGCTTAGCCAATCAAGGTGCTCTTTCTGACTGCAGTAGTGGTTCATTAGTGTTGTGTTTCAGAAGTGGAAGGGGGTAACACCCCTCCTTCGCCTCCTTTCGAGTGGCCAGATACACGAGAGAGTGTGATGGGTGTTCGGGACACAGAGATGAAGAATGAGTGGTGAGAGAGGCTTGGTCTCTGCCCTTAGAAAGCTGGTGCCCCGGGGATGGGCTGGCGGGAGGCTGGAGGCAGAGAGGCCGAAGGGACCCAGAGCACGTCACCAGGATGGAGCCTCGGGTTCATTCACTCAACAATGTTTATCAGGTTTGGTTTGTCGTAGGAGCTGCAGACTCAGAAGCAAACCAGCAGCCCTGGACCCCAGTTCCCACAGTGCTGTTATCTTAGGGGAGAGAAACATCAGGTGGACTGGTGAACTGCAGACATAGGCACTGCACACACACACACACACACACACACACACACACACACACACACACACACACACACACACACACACACACACACGTACGTGGACAAGGGTTGATAAGCACGGTGGAGTCCCATGTCTGGAGGCAGGCAGCTTGGTGTCTGAAGAAGAGTGAGGAGGCCAGTGGGGCTGATGGGGAGTAAGCAGCGGGGAGAGGCAGAGAGGAGTAGAGGCCAAGCCAGGCGCCCTCGTGGGTCATGTTGGTCTCTAACATGCTCGCCACTTTGGTCTCTAAGTGGGGTGGGAGCCACTGGAGGGGGTCATGTGACCTAACCTCTGTTTTTAAAGCTCAGTCTGCTGTGTGGAGATGCTGGAAGGTAAGCCTGGTGGCGTGGAGCTTGGCTGGGAGACTGTGGGTTGATCTGGGTGAGAGGTGGGAGTCGCCTAGCCTAGGCTGGTAGCAAATGAATGGGAAGCAGATGGTTTCTGATGGAACATTCCAGAATGAGCCAGCAGGATGCACTTACAGGTCGGATAAAGTGCGGAGAGGCAATGTCGCAGCTGAGCAGCGAGATGATCAGATTTTCAATTTGGTGAAATGAGGAACATTGTAAGAGGAGCATCTCGGGAGGGACTGGGGGTGTTGGGCTTACATCTGAGGTGTCCGTCTGACGTCCGATTGGTAACATCAGGCAGGCAGCTGGGTGTGAGTAAGGACTTCAGGGGAGAGGCTGAGGCTGCCGGTGAGTATTTGGGAGTGAAGGATGTGCAGATGGTTTAAAGCTGTGAGATTGCATGAGATCTCTGAAGGGATAAATATAATACAGAAAAATGAATACAGTGTATTTTTTCTCCTGAACTTTTGGATATAATTATTATTGAACCTCTAGAGACATTTTGAGGCTAGGTGTCTTCCATTTTTCTCTCTATGAATAAATATCCACGATTTATGACTTTCGGACCTCAGTGTTTCATACAAGGTGTTCTGGAATCTGACTGGCAGCTATCACTTCGGTTTAATCGCACCAAACAGCAAAGGCACCGTGACGTCCCATGCTCCTGTGCGCACCTTCGCCCATGCATTTCTTCGTGGAATGCCCACCGTGTCCACAATCCCAGCTTCCCACACACGTGTGCTCACGCGTGCACACTTCCAGGTAATTAGACCTTGACTGAGTATCATGTCTTCCCAAAGTCTTCCCCTCAGCCCCACCACAGGCAGATTAAGTCCATCATCTACGACTCATCACCCCGAGCTAGGGAGTCCCATTGCATTATAATGATTGTCTCTTTCTATTTGCTCAGTTCTTGGTACCAAGGATACTCAAAGTATTTGTGAAAGTGAAGCAAAATATTAAGAGAAAATGGGAGAGAAAAGGGACAAGTTAAATAAGGCCCTCGTTCCCACTGCAGCAGAACAAGAGCAAAATCAGCCCCGTTCCCCCGGAAACCCTGGGCTGAGTTCCTCCAGTCCTTTGCAGCACTCTGCGCCCAGCCTGATCTTAATGAATGTGGAATAACAGGCCCTAGGTGATCCATCGTGGGAACAGAGGAAACAAATAGAAAATAAATCTTGGCAGAAAGGAGGAGGAGAAGGGATAAAAGGGGGGAGAGGGTTCCATTCTGAGGACAAACTAGAATATTCCTAACTGCGTCTATTTCTCATTTGACTGATCAGAGTGACAGTCTCCACTGGGGCCTTGAAAATAGCTTACAAATATAAAACTCGAGGAGTCAAAGAGATAACTGTTTCTAAACAAACACCATAGTTCTTTAAAATTCACCATTTAATCCAGTCCAATCACTAATTTCATAATGTTGAGTAATTCAAAAAGGTTGCTCTTTAAGAAGAAAATTTTAAAAGGCTAGGTTCTGTGACTGTTTCCCCTCCATTACAAGAGCCATTATCTGTAAACTGCTGATAGACCAGGTCTCAGTCGGACAGTATCATGTACGCTAGTTTTCCTAATGCAGATTGGCTTTGATGCCTTTTATTTATTACATCACTCAGTTGTGAATTCCTTAAAAGCAGGAACTACATGATATAGGTCCTAATGTGCTCTATGTTTGAATTTGAGAATATAATTTCGTGATTTCAGCACATTCTTGGCTTCTTGTATAGGACACTTAAACCATCCCATAATAATCTGCTCCAGTGATAGGACAGTCATGATTTATTAGCATCTTCAGGCTGCACATGCTTTATCTCATTTTATCCTCACCACATCCTATTTTTCAACTGGAGGAAGCAGACATGGAACTTGAAGCAATTTCCTAGGCTTATAAACCAGTTTTGTCTAATAAAAAAGCCTAAACTTTTAAAAAAACTATGCCTTGATACATTTAAGAAGACCCTAAAAGCTTGTGTATCTGCCCTATGGATATTCAAGCATTCCGTTACTTAGGAAATCCTACGTATATAAGTAGATTTGAAAATCTCTATGTATTAAAATATTGTTCAAGTTTTTTCATTATCACATGAAAGTGACACAGTGGAGGTACCAAAAATCGAACAATCCACTCTCCTTATGGTAAAAGGATCTCATGGCGAGTCGAGACACCCCAAAATAATTCAATAGAGATGACTAAGTGAGCAATGTAGTATCTGGAACAGGATTTGAGGACAGAGGTCTGGTCTTGATAGAGTTATGAGTAACCAGCAGATTCTTGAAAGATGTGGAAGTATTTTCTAGGTGGACCAGGCTGGAAAGACATCCCAAGCAGACACCAACATGAAAAAAAGGACTCTTTCTTGACTTATTTTATAGTTCATCACAATAGAAACATTCGATGTATTTCCTGGGCAATGATAAAGCATTAGAAACCCGACTGGCTAGAAGAAAACACTGAACTATGACTTTATTCCTCATTAATTCATATTTCTCAGAAATGAAATATGTCACCAAATATTTATTTACATATTTTCATATCTATATAGTTACATATTTTAGCACTCCTAGTTGTTAAATAGGTATGAATTTTTACTGTTTTTTACTAATTTTTATCAATTTTTACATATTAGTAAACTATCTGAAGTAAGTATCATTTTTTATTCAATTGTAATTGCTTCTACAAAGTTTGTAGAAGCTTCTGGAATAACGTTTGCTACAGGTCTGCAAATGGCACAGAGATCACCATCCCCTTTTTCATTTTTGGGATTGTATGTATATTATAATAATAATGGCTATTGATATTATTAGTATTTGCTGAACTCATAAGCGTAGTAGGCAGAAACTGCCAAGAGACTGGAAGAGACTGGTCAGATGAAACCTGTCTGACATTCCTGCGTTTTTATAAACATGCTGGGTTCTGATAGCACTTGTTGATAAGCTAATGGATCAGTGGGTGAGTTGTATGCATTATGAATGTTGTATGCATTAATAAACAAGCCACCCTCTTTTCTTACGGTTTCTGGTGGCAGACCAGAATCACCTGAGAGAACTCAAATTCTGTTTCTTCAGCTTCTATGTGGAAAAGTTCACATCTGATGACAGCTGACCTAACCATCAGCCTATTTCTTAAGCAATGAATCAAGTTAGCCCATCAAAGTTTAATGCCAAAAAGTTTCTCTCGTATGTGTCGAGGGAAGAGATGCACAGTAACTACCTATGATAAATCTGCAATATTAATTATGCAGTCAATTAATTTTTAGTATTCTACCTGTTTAATTAATCCAGCCAAAGAGCTAGGGTTTGTGTGTTTGTAGGTGTGAAAGCTTAGACTGCAAGAGGGGTGATAACTTCACATGCAGTTATAGATTTATGAACCCGACATGATACTTAAAACATCCTCTCAAGCCAACTTATAATTATTAAGTAGTTAGAATTTTAATTACATGATATATTTCCTCATTATAAAGGGAGATATCCAAGAGAATTTTGACTGCCGGGGGCTAATAGGATCAGGGCCTTTATGGGATTTTTGTTTTTCCCATGAACTCCAAACATATTTAAAAAATTATGTCTCTAAAAAAGACAAAAAATGATTAATCACTAATCAGTGGATTGCTTTGGTCTCCATATCCAGAGAACAATCTCTGCTCTGTCCTGCAAAGCCCTGAGTTCATTTTATTTATTTGTCTAAATGTTTCGAGATGATAGAGTTGGTAACTCCTCTGTCTCTATTATTTCCTGTTTCCTATGTTATGCAGCCTCTATATCATCTTGTAGAGTCAGGTGGACTGGAAAAAAGGAAGCATTGTTAAACTAATTTTAAAACAGCAAGAGAAATTAACCCTCCCACTTTCTATGTTTAAAGGAGAAATTGGCTAACAGACTTCAAACAGAACTTTTTGCAGCGTTTTTGTAATTATACTCTTAGAATATATGATGTGTTTTTATTTTCATAATTAACAGGAAATGCATGTTATACATTAAATGTGACACAAGAGATATGAATTATGCAGTCAGCTCGGTATGTGCTGATGAACACAATGCCCCAGGCACACTCAGTCTCTCTATGAAGATCTATAATGAGTTTCAAGTACATCATTTCCTGATGGAGGATAAGAAAACATCCATCAATGCAAATTTTTGCACGTTTTTTCAGCTTTTATGAATACTTTACAACTTCTAAAAAAGGATGAATTTCCAAAGTGCAACTTGAGCAAATTCTATTAATAATTTTCTTTTAGACTGTCTAGGCTCTTTGGAGTCCTTGAAGATAGGCCCATATATGCCCACACGCATATGCAGACTTACTATGGAGGGCTCTAAATGAAAGGGGCTGGGGTAGCTTAGTTCCATGTCATGCAACTTAATATTCATTTAATATTTAAACCTGTGATATTAGCGGATATGGGAAAAATAAAGAAATTGTACTGTGGAAATAATTGCAAATGAAATAGATGTTTTTAAATTGGACATGAAGACTTTCATATACATATGCAGAGTGAACATGCATATTTTATTCATTTAATTCTTCTGAAAGAGCTGAGATTAACATGACTATCTTAACTAAAAGTTTACTTTTGACTGGATTTTTATTTTCTATTAGGATAGCATTTAAACATATACTAATGAGGAGTGAAAGAAAATGTTTAGGGGGTAAAATTGTGTTGATTAACTAAACATTAAACATTACAGCACTTTGAGGTCCTTAGAGATACTTCATAGAGTGACATATTGTCAGTGTGTAAAAAAGTCCAATAAGACAACAGACTCCTAATTGGTTCCCTTAGCACGTCTCTCCCCCCACAGTCCATTTTCCACAGTAAAGAGTTATCACCCTGAAAAGCTAGTCTGGTCACGTGGCTTCCCCGTTTAAAGACCTCTGTTGGCTCGCTGGTGCCCGGAGGATGAAGGCTAATCTCCCGGCCTGCTTCCTGACAGCCCCCCACACCTTAACCTCCATCCCCAGGGGCACAAGCCGGGAGTGGGGGGCTGGAGGGCTGAGCTGAGCAGGGACGAAGCTGCAGGGACCTCACCGGTCAGGGCTTCTCTTGAGGTGACAGGCCGCCTCTTTAATACCCGAGGTGACAGGCAGTTTTATTATCCATTGTTTTTACATTTCCTTTTTCTTTTTGCCTATTCTCTGAGATACGACAAAGCAACCAGCAGTTAAAAATTCTCACAACTGAGTGCAAATATGAAGTGTTTGGACTCTTGCTCCCTGGTCTTGCTGTAAATCACCTCGTGGATGTGGGCAATGACAGTGACTGCTTCCATGTGCTCGTGGAGGACGGACACACTGCCACGCGGAAAATGGCCTGCAGGGGCAGGGCCGCCTGAGGGTCCCAGGGCCACACCCCAAGCTCTTACTCTGGTGTTGACAAAATGGATTTAATTGATGGGTACGTCTCAGTAGTTAGCGGGTTGAAGGAAGTAGAGACTGTTAATGCTATGTGGACATTTGCTTGGGATGTGCTGTGACCTCTTGTGCTGCCACTAGGTCAGCACTTTCCATGATGTGCGTGGATTGTATTTTTGGTTTAAATGAAAAAGAATGCCGGCTGAATGCTGTCAGTAAGGGCCGCAGCTTAGTGAGGCCCCGAGGTGCCAGGTGGCTGATCGCCTTTGCTTCTTGCTGCCTCCATGCAACTCCCAAGGCTAGTCCCCTGCCCCTTACGTTCACACTGAGGGATGAAGTGACACACCCGAAGGCACTCACGCAGCAGCAGGGCCTGGGGGTGAGGGGTGGGGCATGTTTATGTGATCCGAAGGAAATGATGTTCCTATCAGGCCACACAGAGTCTTTATATAGACTAGAGGCTTTAAAACAATTCCTCACAGGCGCAGGAAGTCCCTGATCTGGGACCCTTTACCAAGAAAGCGTTTTTCTCAATTCCCTGAAGTTTAACACCGGGGACCAGTATTTCAGCTGTGAGTCAGGCTGGGGGAAACATATCTCCTGTGTAATCTGAGCCTGTCCCTTTTAGATCTTTATGGATTCCACTACAGATTTGAAAGTGAAAATAACATTCTTAATATCTTAGAGTAAGTACATGATTCTTGTAGTAAGAAGAAATATTACGAAGATGCATATTCAATATTAAATGGTACTTGGTGGCCCAGAAGCAGAAGTCAAACACCCGTTTAGCTCCATTGTGTACATAAGGAATATCACTTCAAAAACCATTAAACCAAAACTGTGGCAGAGCATAAAAGACCTTGTACATCAAGCACTTAGTCAAAAGTTATATTATGCTAACAAGCCGACGAGCCTGTCAACATCTCCTGGGTTAAGTGTGCCGCCTCTTTGATCATCCAAAAAGGTTTCCAGCCCTGTAGGTGGCCCTAATTAACAGGAAACTCGGATCCTCTTCTAACTATTAGATTTCACAAGTCAAGCAAACAGACCGCACTCTGTGTGAAGCTCCCTAAAGCTGTCCTATCCGAATCTCAGTATCTCCTCAGAGACACAGCTCGTTAGGAATGTGTGTGCTGTTTTAATAGTGTTTCAAGAGAAGGTTTGACGTCTCTTGTGTACATGTCCTCAAGGTCCCTGTAGTCGATCATATTTTCCCATTGTGGACTAAGAATGCCTCACACTCAGAATGCCGTCCGTCACTGAATAATATCCACCCCTGAATATTAGCCTTGATTGAATTTACGTGATCTTCCTCGGGAAGGGGAGGCAGGGTGTGTGTGTGTGTGTGTGTGTGTGTGTGTGTGTTGTGGTTTCCCCTGCATTTAAGTTTTTCTCTTTCAGTAGCCACAAGGAAAGAGGTTAGTTTCTATAAATACATAAATCTCTTTTAATAGTCCATCCAACACAATGAGATAGTTATTTAGGTGTTCATTTTAGAGATTAAGAGACCAAAATTCCAGCTGTGGAAAAAGATGGCAGAGTCCCTCTATGCATCTAATTTTACTTGTTTTGCAACCACAGTGAAAATACACTGAAGAGATTTTAAAAAAGTATAACCATAAGAGGATGGAGAAAACGGGAGAAAGTAGGACGTGGGGATGCTGGGAGGCAGATGGCCGAGTGACAGCTGGCTCAGCAGACCTGGAAAGACAAGCCTGCTCAAAACGTGGGGCGCTCAGCCCCCGTGAGATGTCAGACCCTCAGAGGGCTCGGACACGTTCAGTGCCAGGGCTTCCCGGAGTGGAGCAAAATATTTAAATATTCAAGTGCGACTTTTATTTGTGTTATAAATGCCGTGCCCAAGTTCTTGGTGTGTTTTTACACTCTTCTAATAGAGTTTTTTAAAGGAATATATGTATTTTTTATTTAATTGGTGCCATTTGCCAATTTCCCTTTAATACTAGTGTTTTTGTGCTCTATTTAAAAAAACATTTCCCATCCCCAAATCTTTTGAAAAGACTCCACATTTTGACGTAAGCCCTTGAAATTTATCTACAATTCGTTTGAAATTGCGTTTTAAAAACAATCTTGCTAAGCTGTTAAGTTAGCTGTGACGTTTTTGTTTTTTTCTGCATGAATATATAGTAGACTCAGGACCCGTGGTTGAAGACACCACTCTTCCCACAGCATCGCTTGGCCGTGCTGTTTTACGATAACTCAAGTATCCGTTTATGCTTGTGTGTGCTGTGGGTCTCTGTCTGGCTTCTCTGGCTGTTCCATTGATCTTTCTGTCTCTCTTTGCCCCAGTACCACTCTACCCTCATACCACTTCTTTGTAAGTCATCTAGTAGAACAAGTCATCCCCCCCTTGTGCTCCTGCAACCTGGGTAAACTGAGGGCACTGATTTCTCTGCCTGTCCTGGTATGGGCTGCCCCTTCTGAGAACCCAAGGTTGCCCACAGTACACTGAGAAGAGGAAACGTCTGTCTCCCATCACCTGGGACGTCCAGTGCATGGACCACACTGAATCCTGGCTGGAGACCTCGATGCTAATGAATCCTTTTTTCTCCAGGACTTTCTCATAGTCTTGCCCGCAGATTTTCCCGGAAGGTTTCTGTAAACTCTCAGGGGAGCTGATGACAGGCCACGATCTAGACTTGTACTTACCCTGTCCTGTGAGCCTGTAAGAGTCAGGAGTGCCGTGTGTGTGGCCCAGGTGTGGCCGTGCTCGAGCTTGCTATTCAGTGTTCATGATCAGCACCATTCTCTTTAATTAAGACATGAATATGAATCAGCACAATAACAGCATTATTAATGACCAGTGTGGATCCTGTGTCCCTTCTTCTTACCTGTGTACAGATAATCCTCATTTCATTATTATCGTTACTAATCTCTAAGTGAGATGGATTCTTTCTGTGCCGGCTCTTTGCAGGTGTGGAGAGCAGTCCAGGGCATCTTCCTGGGAGAGAAGACTCTTTGGCATCTTCCCTCCTTCTTAGGAAATCTCCTTAAGGCACATGTTTATGTGGTTGAGTGAATTCTTTTAAGGCAGATTTCCCCAGCAAAGGAGCTCTTCAGTGAGACGGTTGCTCTGTATGCGGAGCTCCGCTGCTCATAGCCCACCTCCGGGCCAGTGATCTTCAGCAGACTGAGCACCTGAGTGCTCCTGTTCAGTCCCAGATTCTTGCTTCTCCACTCTGCCCAATGTGGCCCTAGGAAGCCCTCCCACCAGTCCCCCTAGCTTCTCGTTCAAGGAAGGCGCTTGTGGGGCCCACTCCTCGCCTTGAGCGCGTCCTGTGAGAAGTAGGTTCCATAGGCTCCCTGCACCTGTGACCACCGGTGTCTTTCCCTGGAATCTTCCTGCAAATCTGTTAGGTCTGTGCTGCCTGCTCCTCTTGTGTGGGCTGGGGTTGCAGCGTCTCACCAATGACTGAGTGCACATTTCAGTTTCTCATTTTTGTTGTTGTTTCATGGGGATCACTGGGAGAAGAAGGGCACAAAGATTTCTTTTTCCTGCTCTCTTGAAGACAGAAGCTGATAGCTTACAGGAGGAGAAACTGCTTATCTGGCCCCGCTGCGCCCCACAGATATTTTGTCTTGGCACAACAGCACACTGCCTAACACTGCTGTGTGGTGACGGAGACGCTGTGCACTCACGCCGTCCAGCATAGAGTCAACGGTCACACGTGGCTGCCGAGCCTTTGACACGTGGCGGCTGGGGCACGGAATTTTTTATTTCATTTAAGTTAGTTTATTTACAATTTAATTTAAACAGCCAAACGCTAGTTCTGTTGGTCTCCTTTAGAAGGTATATATCTTCCCAGGTCATAGTTTTTCTTCTGCCTGTCACATCCCTTCCCTATGGAAAAGTCACAGAGCCCGTGGCTGCTTGAAGGTAAAAGAAAAAGTGCCGGGAAAGAAAGAACATTGGTCAGTATCTCAGAAATTGTATCCTCCATTGACTGGCATCCAGCTCTCCTCCTCAGCTAGAGGCAAAGGCCAAGGATCTGCTGGACGCATCCCGCAGCTTACCTGGACGCGGATGCCCAGCGCCCCTGAGCCTCAGCTGTCACCTTTGGTGCCCAAGGCAAATAGTGCTGCTCATCAGCTGTGAAGAGAAATGTTCATGATGGGGTTACTAGGTGTACAGGGCCCAGCACAGAAGTGGAGACAAGATATGAAATTGAGTGTGTTCTTATCCGAGGGAGTGTTTGGCTCATGAGACCTCCCTACATCGGCCAACACTTACATCTCCAAGGTCTTCGTGCAACTTTCCCTTTTATTCTTTGTGATCTGGCCGCCTCTCAGAGTCCAAGAATGTGCTGTGTCCCTGCTCACGATAGGATTTTTCCATATTTCATTCCTTTTGTCTAGAATCCCACCATCCCTTTGTCATCTTTCACTTTTAACCTGTACTAATTCTCCAGATGGTGAGTGTTTTCCCCAGAGAAGCCTTTGACTCCTTATTGAAGGACAGTTTCACCTTCATGAGAAAAGTGATTCAGATCCCAGGAAAGTCACAGTATTTTAGAATTGGAGCCACTGCCAGGGATACACCGGAGTCTCTTCCAGGAGCTCACGGTACTCTCTGATTATGGCCCTGCGCCCCTCTATCTCTAAGGTGCATGAATGCATACATGCTGTTTCTCATTCTAAGGTGCGTGAATGAATAGATTCTGGTTTCAGAGTGGTCATCCAGAAGCATGGGCTGGAGTTGCCTCATTGCTTCCTATGCTGTGAACTGTTGCCTTGATGTAAACATATTATACAAGCCTTCCTCTCAGGCATCAATAAAACACCAAGAACTCTAGGTGATTTGCAACTGGACTCATGGACTCTTTCATTATAATTTAAACAATGAATAAATATTTTTTACTCACAGAACCTAGGGCTGGAACACTGTTTTAGACATAAATATTTTCTATAAATATAGAGTAGAATAATAAAAAATCCTGGAAAAATTTTACTGAAAGGGGAAAAGCAGTGTTTTTTCCTAATGAATAAAGTTACTTCCCAGTTTTCTGACATACAAAGTTCATTGTTCTCTATGGATTTACTGCTTTGCTGTTTATGGAGACAGGGCCCAATGGTGGGAGACCAGAAAGAAAGGTAATGAGAAAAGGCAAAATAGGAGAGGAAGATTGGCTTAGGATAGAGTGAGGAAAGTTCCTAAGACTAATTTTCTCAATACAAGAGAGAGCTTATAAAAGCGATTTCCTCCTTTCAGAAACTACAGTGATTATACTGATTCAGGCACATGTTAGGTTAATATCTAAGCCATTTTTGTTCTGTTGTCTGGGAGGCTTATACAATGATTCATTGACAAGGGGGACTTACTGACCAAATAAGATGAGTTTTGCGATGTAGTTGGAGTGAGTGGTTCATTGGTGGCTCCTAGTGTGAAAGGTCACTAATTGTCACTTCCTAATTGGGGTTAACTCGGGCTAGGTTGGAAGAAAGCCAGGGAGTCGGAAGGAGGTAGCTGGGATTTTAGGCTGTTTCTAAATGGCGTGAGTCAGAGCAAGCTTTCTCTTCTTTACAGACTCAGTTTAATTTTAAATATGTAAGTGCAGTAAAATCTCCTAGACTTTGGTAGTGTAATAATTTATTGTAACTCACCAAGAACCAATCCACAAAAGGATGGGAAAGGTCAACAGCGTCGGCCCCAAATGGCGACACCTTCATCAGGTGGTGGCCGACGGGAAGGCAGGCCCAGCGGGGGTACCTGTTTGCAGACGAGAACTTGGCCTGAGATGACTAATAATAAATCGGCCGTGCCATTGTTCCAAAGTAGCCTGAACAAAATAATGAAATTCACATGAAGTCATTATGCAGGCTTAACAGCCTCCTGAGAGTCCAGGCCTGAGGCTAAGAAAATAAAAATGGACCTTATTTGTATCTAACCAACAAATGAATTAATTAGCTCCTTCGAAAGCTTTAACGTTGTCAGGTTTCAGTAGCCTTGCTCGACTAGCACAGGAGAGCTCTCCTGTGGGTCAGTCATGGTCAGTCCCCAGGGAGAGGAGGTTGGGCGCAGAATCTCTCCGTATTCTTTCCACACTGACCTGAGGACCTGCTGTCCCCCACTCTTCAGTAAAGGTTCCGTAGAGGACACATACTCATAGCTAAGTGTGCTTTGGCAGGGAGAAATAGGAGACAGATTTTACACTGACCTCCAGATGATGGGTGAGAACTCAGACTCACAGAGGGACCTCCAGGACCTTGGTCTCACCCAGAAATATGAACTTAGTCATTTATTGTCACAGCTACATCATTAACACGTATCAGTAAGGGATTCTCTTTGCTTTCATTGTGAATTTCGTTGTAAGAGGAGATAATAATACTCAAAATAATGAACCTTAAGCTACAAAGATCTGGTTCTTATTACAAAATAAATTTACAGTAAGTTTTACATGCATTTAATGAAATTTATAAATACAGTTGGAGCATCTTTTAAATAAGCACAGATTGAAAACTGCATGCACCCCACAATCTGAAAGCCTGTCTGGGTTCAGACAACCCTAGCCTTTTCTAATCCCAGAAAAGATAAACTTGTGTCTGGGAACACACTTAGTAATCATTCACACACACACACGGGAAATATTTTTAATTAGAACATAAGACTTTTTTATCCTTTTGGATGGGAAATTGAATGAGATAATTTCTGTATTCTTTTGAATCTAATAACAAAATTATGAAAATTGTGTGCCATCTAATTTTCATTGTGTAGCATTCTCTTCATGATCAGAGTTCTCAAATAACCTCTGCTACCATTGCTACAACTCAAACATGCACAAATGTCCACTTATTTATAATTTATAGAGTATGAATTATTTTTTTCTCCAGTGTTAGAAGGTATGGATTCTTTCTGTCTGCATCTTGCAAATCTTCTTCTGCCCCAATAGGAAGTTTTCTGAGCCCAGCTCATGCTCCCCTTTTCTTCTGCCCCACGTTAATCGGTAGGTTTTTCTGGATGCTGGAGTGTCTGAAGTTGATGAAAAAATGGCATGATAAGGCATCTTGAGGAAGAGGGTGGAAAGTTATTGTATAAAGACTGAAGCTGGGGAGGAGGAAAGCCCCCTGCCAGAGAAGAGACCAGAGATGGGGTGAGCTCACGTGGCAAGGGGCAGCTGGAAGATACGGGGCCTGAGGATGGGAAGGAAGAGCCCAGGTTTGTTCCAGGAGGGGATGTCGGGAGACTCACTTTGTGATTTTTCTCCTCTGGTTCCCTAAAAGAAGCAAAGTGTGTATGCTTTGCTTTCTGGAGTCAGAAAAGAATGCCTTGCTTCTCAGAAGAGAACCCCCAACTTCCCCAAAACTGTTAGAAGAAAACAAAGCTTCCCATTCCACAGAATTAAACATCCTAACCTACTTGGAAGAGCCAACATCTTGGTATAAAGGGATGCGAACAGGAGGTAAACAAAGGTATCGGATCCTTTCTGACTTTGATGGGGGTAATGCTCTCTGGAAACCAGCAAGCACAGGTCTCCTGGAGTGAGGGTTCTGGAGCAGAAAAGGTGAGACAGGTGCATGGAAGACAAACCCCCTTATTCTATGATTTGCTCGTGGCTGTTCTAATCATCATCATCTGCATACAGACACATAAAGCTATGGGTGAAGGTCTTACAGCTCGTGCCCTTACTAATATCTGCACTTCAGTGCAAACCACGGACACCTCTGCAACACTCTTGTGCCTTGCGTTCTTTCAGAATGGATCTTTGCATTTTTTGCTTTCTTTTCTCCAACCATAATCTTCCCAGCTCTATTCAACACACGTAAGTCATGATGGGACAGATGAATGAAAAGATAATTTATCTTTATTTTGTAAGATTGACCATTAGCCAGCCCTGTCAAGGGATAGACATTCTTAGCATTGGCTGGGCCAAAATAGCACCATTATGGACCTGCAGTTTGAGAGGTTGTATTTCTTCATCTAGTTAAAAAACAACCTCTTTTTTTTTATTTACAATTTATTTTGGTATCATTAACCTAAAATTACATGTGCAATATTATGGTGATTAAACTACCCCCTTCATCAGGTCCCCCCCACCAACCCTATTACAGTCACTGTCCATCAGCGCAGTGAGATGAGAATCACTACCTGTCTTCTCTGAGTTGTACAGCCCTCCCCTTGCCCCCACTACCTTACGTCTGCTAATCACAATACCCCTTTTACCCTCTTATCCCTCCCTTCCCATCCATCTTCCCCAGTCCCTTTCCCTTTGGTAACTATTAGTCCGTTCTTGGGTTCTGTGAGTCTGCTGCTGTTTTGTTCCTTCAGTTTTTTTCTTTGTTCTTATACTCCACATAGGAGTGAAATCATTTGATACTTGTCTTTTTCGGCTTGGCTTATTTCACTGAGCATAATACCCTCTAACTCCATCCATGTTGTTGCAAATGGTAGGATTTGTTTTCTTCTTATGGCTGAATAATATTCCATTGTGTATATGTACCACATCTTCTTAATCCATTCATCTACTGATGGACACTTAGGTTGCTTCCATTTCTTGGTTATTGTAAATAGTGCTGCAATAAACATAGGGGTGCATCTGTCTTTTTGAAACTGGGCTGCTGCATTCTTACCGTAAATTCCTAGGAGTGGGATTCCTGGGTCGAATGGTATTTCTATTTTGAGATTTTTGAGGAACTTCCATACTGTTTTCCACAATGGTTGAACTAAATTGCATTCCCACCAGCAGTGTAGGAGGGTTCCCTTTTCTCCACATCCTTGCCAACATTTGTTGTTATTTGTGTTTTGGATGTTGGCCATCCTCACTGGTGTGAGGTGATATCTCATTGTGGTTTTAATCTGCAATTCTCTGATGACCAGCGATGTAGAGCATCTTCTCATGTGCCTGTTGGCCATCTGAATTTCTTCTTTAGAGAAGTGTCTACTCATGTCCTCTGCCCTTTTCTTAATTGGATTATTTGCTTTTTGTTTGTTAAGGTGCATGAGTTCTTTATATATTTTGGATGTCAACCCTTTATCAGATACATCATTTATGAATATATTTTCCCATACTGTAGGATGTCTTTTTGTTCTACTGATGGTGTCCTTTGCTGTACAGAAGCTTTTCAGCTTGATATAGTCCCACTTGTTCATTTTTGCTTTTGTTTCCCTTGCCCGGGGGGATATGTTCATGAAGAAGTCGCTCATGTTTATGTCCAAGAGATTTTTGCCTATGTTTTTTTCTAAGAGTTTTATGGTTTCATGACTTACATTCAGGTCTTTGATCCACCTTGCGTTTACCTTTGTGTATGGGGCTAGACAGTAGTCCAGTTTCATTCTCTTACATGTAGCTGTCCAGTTTTCCCAACACCAGCTGCTGAAGAGGCTGTCATCTCCCCATTGTATATCCAAGGCTCCTTTACCAAATATTAATTGGCTGTAAATGTTTGGGTTAATGTTTGGATTTTCTATTCTGTTCCACTGGTCTGTGGTTCTGTTTTTGTGCCAGTACCAAATTGTCTTGATTACTGTGGCTTTGTAGTAGAGTTTGAAGTCAGGGAGTGTAATTCCCCCTGTTTGATTCCTTTTTCTCAGAATTGCTTTGGCTATTCAGGGTCTTTTGTGGTTCCATATGAATTTTTGAGTTATTTGTTCTAGTTCCTTGAAGAAAGCTGTTGGTAGTTTGATAGGGATTGCATTGAATCTGTAGATTGCTTTAGGTAGTATAGCCATTTTGACAATATTTATTCTTCCTAGCCAAGAGCATGGGATGCATTTCCATTTGTTAGTGTCCTCTTTAATTTCTCCTAGGAGTGTTTTGTAGTTTTCAGAGTACAGGTCTTTCACTTCCTTCGTTAGGTTTATTCCTAGGTATTTTATTCTTTTTGATGCAATTGCGAATGGAATTGTTTTTCTGACTTCTCTTTCTGTTAGTTCATCATTAGTGTATAGGAAAGCAACAGATCTCTGTGTGTTAATTTTATATCCTGCAACTTTGCTGAATTCAGATATTAGTTCTAGTAGTTTTGGAGTGGAGTCTTTAGGGTTTTTTATGTACAGTATCATGTCATCTGCAAATAGGGACAATTTGACTTCTTCTTTACCAATCTGGATGCCTTGTAGGTCTTTGTTTTGTCTGATTGCCATGGCTAGAACCTCCAGTACTATGTTGAATAACAGTGGAGAGAGTGGGCATCCCTGTCTTGTTCCCGATCTTAGATGAAAAGCTTTCAGCTTTTCGCTATTAAGTATGATGTTAGCTGTGGTTTTGTCTTATATAGCCTTTATGATGTTGAGGTACTTGCCGTCTATACCCATTTTGTTGAGAGTTTTAATCATGAATGGATGCTGAATTTTGTCAAATGCTTTTTCAGCATCTATGGAGACGATCATGTGGTTTTTGTTCTTCTTTTTGTTGATGTGGTGGATGATGTTGATGGATTTTCGAATGTTGTACCATCCTTGCATCCCTGGGATGAATCCCACTTGATCATGGTGAATGATCCTCTTGATGTATTTTTGAATTCGGTTTGCTAATATTTTGTTGAGTATTTTTGCATCTACATTCATCAGGGATATTGGTCTGTAATTTTCTTTTTTGGTGAGGTCTTTGTCCGGTTTTGGTATTAGAGTGATGCTGGCTTCATAGAAAGAGTTTGGAAGTATTCCCTCCTCTTCTATTTTTTGGAAAACTTTAAGGAGAATGGGTGTTATTTCTTCTCTATATGTCTGGTAGAATTCAGAGGTGAATCCTTCAGGTCCGGGGGTTTTGTTCTTGGGTAGTTTTTTGATTACCGCTTCAATTTCGTTGCTGGTGATTGGTCTGTTTAGTTTTTCTGTTTCTTGCTTGGTCAGTCTTAGGACGTTGTATTTTTCTAAGAAGTTGTCCATTTCTTCTAGGTTTTGCAGCTTGTTAGCATACACATGCTCATAATATTCTCTTATAATTCTTTGTATTTCTGTGGGGTCCGTCGTTATTTTTCCTTTCTCATTTCTGATTCTGTTTATGTGTGTAGATTCTCTTTTTCTTTTAATGAGTCTGGCTAGGGGTTTATCTATTTTGTTTATTTTTTCAAAGAACCAGCTCTTAGTTTCATTGATTTTTTCTATTGTTTTATTCTTCTCAATTTTATTTATTTCTTCTCTGATCTTTATTATGTCCCTCCTTCTGGTGACATTGGGCCTCCTTTGTTCTTCTTTTTCCAATTTCAATAATCGTGTCTTTAGACTGTTCATTTGGGAATGCTGTTCCTTCTTTTAATAGGCCTAGATTGCAATATACTTTCCTCTTAGAACTGCCTTTGCTGCGTCCCATAGAAGTTGTGGCGTTGTGTTGTTGTTGTCATTAGTCTCCATATATTCTCTAATTTCTGTTTTAATTTGGTCGTTAACCCATTGATTAATTAGGAGAATGTTGTTAAGTCTCCATGTATTAGTGAGCCTTTTTGATTTCTTTCTAAAATTTATTTCTAGTTTTATACCTCTGTGATCTGAGAAGTTGGTTGTTAGGATTTCAGTATTTTTGAAATTACTGAGGTTCTTTTTGTGGCCTAGTATGTGGTCTATTCTGGAAAATGTTCCATGTGCACTTGAGAAGAATGTGTATCCTGTTGCTTTTGGGTGCAGAGTTCTGTAGATATCTGTTAGGTCCATCTGTTCTAGTGTGTTGTTCGGTACCTGTGTGTCTTTACTTATTCTCTGTCTGGTTGATCTATCCTTTGGAGTGAGTGGTGTGTTGAAGTCTCCTAAAATGAATGCATTGCTGTCTATTTCCTCCTTCAATTCTGTTAGTATTTGTTTCACATATGTTGGCACTCCTGTGTTGGGTGCATATATGTTTATAATGGTTATATCTTCTTGTTGTACTGACCCCTTTATCATCATGTAATGTCCTTCTTTATCTCTTGCTACTTTCTTAGTTTTGAAGTCTATTTTGTCTGATACAAGTACTGTAACACCTGCTTTTTTCTCTTTGTTGTTTGCATGAAATATCTTTTTCCATCCCTTCACTTTTAGTCTGTGTATATCTTTGGGTTTGAGGTGAGTCTCTTGTAAGCAGCATATAGATGGGTCTTGCTTTTTTATCCACTGTGTTACTCTGTGTCTTTTTATTGGTGCATTCAGACCATTTACATTTAGGGTGATTACTGATAGATATGTACTTATTGCCATTGCTGGCTTTAGATTCGTGGTTACCAAAGGTTCGAGGGTTGCTTCTTTACTATCAAACAATCTAACTTAACTTTCTTGTTAAGTTATTGTGAACGCCGCCTGATGTTTCTTTATTTCTCCCTTCCTATTCTTCCTCCTCCATTCTTTATATATTGGGTGTTATATTCTTTGCCTATAGTTAGTATTTGGATGGTCTACTTTCTTTGCTATAATATTATTTTCTCTGGTGACATCTTTTTAGCCTTAGGGGTGCTTCCCTCTAGAGCAGTCCGTTTAAGATATCCTGTAGTGGTGGTTTATGAGAGGCAAACTCTTTCAACTTTCCTTTGTCTGGAAATTGTTTAATCCCTCCGTCATATTTAAATGATAATCGTGCTGGATACAATATTCTTGGTTCGAGGCCCTTCTGTTTCATTACGTTAAATATATCATGCCATTCTCTTCTGGCCTGTAAGGTTTCTGTTGAGAAGTCTGATGATAGTCTGATGGGTTTTCCTTTGTAGGTGATCTTTTTTCTCTGTCTAGCTGCCTTTAATACTGTGTCTTTATCTTTGACCTTTGCCATCTTAATTATTATGTGTCTTGGTGTTGTCTTCCTTGGGTCCCTTGTGTTGGGG
>JAQQAC010018689.1:2189928-2209245 GCA_029783875.1 Phataginus tricuspis | reverse complement strand
TTATTATGTGTCTTGGTGTTGTCTTCCTTGGGTCCCTTGTGTTGGGGGTTCTGTGGGCTTCCATGGACTGCGAGACTATTTCCTTCCCCAGTGGGAAACTTTTCAGCAATTATTTCTTCAAAGACACTTTCTATCCGTTTTTCTCTCTCTTCTTCCCCTGGTACTCCTATAATGCGAATATTGTTCCATTTGGATTGGTCACACAGTTCTCTCAATATTCTTTCATTCTTAGAGATCCTTTTTTCTCTCAGTACCTCAGCTTCTTTGTATTCCTCTTCTGTAGTTTTTATTTCATTTATCGTCTCCTCCACTGTATCCAATCTGCTTTTAATACCGTCCATTGTGTTCTTCAAGGATTGGATCTCCGACCCGAATTCATTTCTGAGTTCTTGAATATCTTTCCGTACCTCCATGAGCATGTGAATGATTTTTATTTCGAACTCCCTTTCAGGGAGAGTCATAAGGTCTATATCATTAAAATCTTTCTCAGGAGTTGTATTCATAATTTTACTCTGGACCAGGTTCCTTTGGCATTTCATATTTGTGTATGGAGCCCTCTAGTGCCCAGAAGCTCTACTCTCTGGAGCTGCTCAGCCCCTGAAGCAATGTCAGGGATTGTAGGGGAGTGGTATTGGTGCCTCGGGGGAGGAAAGGGCTGTTTCCTGGTTCCTGGTTGCTATGCCTGTCTCCACTGTCTGAACCAGTGAGCTGAGCACACAGGTATAAGCCTCTGTGCTTTGCCTTTTTAGCTGCTGTAGACAGATCCTCCCTCTGGCTGGCCCAACACCAGGGTAGGGCTTCCAGGTTTGCAAGCCCGGTGGGGCTGGCCAGGCGAAAGGTGCACTAGTCTGCCTGTCACAGAAGGGGTTCCTGGAGCCGTGCTGACCGCCAGGGAGCTGGCACACCTGAAGATCAGAAAATTCCCAATCTGCTGGGCAGAGTATGCCCGGACAATCCTGTCCACCTGTCCTTTCTCCCGAGCAGTAAGCTCCGTGCAGTCCTTGCCCCCTCAGCAGGCCTCCTGCCAAGGTCCTCCCAGCCAGGAACTCTCTCAGACTGCCCGCCCCTCCCCTGTCCCAGAGCAGCTGGGTATGGATCCCTGATCTCACAGGCAGCCGGGATCTTAGTCTCTCCAGGAACTCCACCTGTCTTAGCTTTCCAAGCTCCTAATTACAAGAGTATCATGCAAGCACCATGAAATGTAGGTTTGTGCTCCCAGAGTAGATCTCCAGAGTTAGGTATTCAGCAGTCCCAGTTCTCCACTCCCTCTCTGCTCTGTTCCTGTTCCTCCTGCCGGTGAGCTGGGGTGGGGGAGGGGCTTGGTTCCCGCAGGACCACAGCTTTAGTACATTACCATTTTCTGTGAGGGCTGCTCTTGTCTCCAGGTGTATGCAGTTTATTGTAGTTCTCTTTCCCGTTGCTCTTTCAAGAGTAGTTGTAGTAGCTTTATTTTCATATTATATGCGGTTTTAGGAGGAAGCCTCTGTCTCACCTCTCACGCCGCCATCTTTTTTCAACAAACAACCTCTTATTGTTCTTTATAAGTTGTAACATTGCCCAAGACTTTCTGGCCAGTGTTGGGATGAGACAGTGGGTTGTACTGTATAGACTTGATGTGCTGAAATGTCAGTAGTGTGGAAGCTGTAAAATAGCGCCTGCTGCCTTTTCCAACAGTGCCAGGGGAAGAGAGGCTCAAGCCTTTCTCTCATACCACCACTCATTCATTCCCTCTGGAAACATGCAAAAAAAAAAAAACCAAAATTTTTTATGTTGCAAATGATGTACAAATATTGTAGCTGTTTGATTGTTGGCTTACAGAATATAATTGACGGAGGCTGGTCCTGACCTCTCAGGCCACACACTCTCCCTTCCAGAGTATACTTTCTCCTTGCCCAATAAAACTGTCTTCTAGCCTTCAAAATAAAAAATATAAAAAAAAAGATTATGATTGACAGAACAGCATGGCAGTTAGAGTTTCAGGGTTATTACCTGAACCAAGAGAAGATGAACATCCTGGCTTTGGGTATGAATTTTCTAGCGAGAAATGGCAGGGCTCAATAGTTCTGGTGCCTAGGGGGGCGATCAGCAAAGAAACGACTTCTGTGTTTCTGTTACAACTCTCCTTGTTTGGTTTCTGCTCACGAATGACATTTTGAGATTCCTCAGAGAAACACTGGGAAGGGGCGGGGGCCCCTTTTCCCGAACGCAGGGGGCTCCTGACCGCCAGTCGGAGCGCGGGCATGGCTGTGTGTCACTGTCCTCCTGCAGGCAGCTTCCGCTTCTCTGCGCAGTTGGAAATGAACTCAATGTGAAGGCTTCAGTCACAGCAAACGGGAAGGAGTAAATTAAAGAAAAGTCATGTTGATTGTGAATTTACTCTGCTGTGCCTAGCTTAGCTGGAATGAACGTCCCGGAGAAAGCTAAGTTATGGAGTGCCCTAAAGTGATTCCATAAAATACCCGAGACTTTGTTTTAATTAAAAAATTTTTTCTAACCTTTTTATCTTGTAGTAATTTTAGACTTACAAGTATGTTGCAAAAATGGCACAAAGAACCCAGTATGCCCTTCACCCAGTTCTCCAAATGTTAGCATCTTACCTAAGCCTGATGCAATGATCAAAATCGGGGAATTCACACCGATGTAATTCTTGGTCATCTTCAGATCTTGCTGTCTCACTAGTGCCCTTTTTCTCAGGTCCTAGGTCCAGTCCAGGATCATGCTGCACACTTAGTTGTTGGATAATCACCTCTAAAGACGGCTGTATCGCCAACCTTTTCTTCAAGCAATTAGGACCCCTGAGTACAATGATATCATAATTAAGACGCAAACTCAGTAAAATGTCCAGCCTGTTGATCGGGAATTCAAGTGCACGTATTCCAGGTAGAATGGAAAGAGAAAGTCCAGACTTCCCTGCGCACACTTACTTCTCGCCCATGTCAGGCGGGAAGTGTCATTCTAGACTTCGAAGCATTTTCCAGGCTAGCGTTTCCCATGGTCAGCTGGGTCAGAAGGCAAATTAGAATTGCCTCCTATTTTTAAACCATTTGACATGAGTTCCAGTATCATTACCTGACTCTTATGTTTATCCAAAATTAGCCTTTGATTTATTCCTTCAAAAGGCCTGTTGATCCCTTGTACTTTGACGTATCAATTGTTGAAATTCTCATCCTAAATCAGTGTCGTTGGGACTTTTTGGTGCCAATTGTGTGAATAACCCTGGGTTAATTAATATTTTAAGTAGAATGGTTCCAGCCTCAAAGAGCTTAACTCTTCTAGGAAAAGTAGTATATACCATGCCTGAAATTAATTAAGATGTGTGTGTATTACACAGGGTTCTCTCGAGAAACAGAACCAACACAGAGATTTATTATAAGGAATTGGCTCATGGGATTGTGGAAGCTGAGAAGCCCCAAGGTCCGCAGCCAGCAAGCTGGAGGGAGACCCAAGGGAACGGATGTGTAGTTTCAGTCAGAGTCTGAAAGTCAAAAGAACCAGTGTCCCAGAAATTAGCCATCACAGTGTGGTATAGGAGCACAGACAAGGGGACCAGTGTGGGTTGACACAGTGAATTTGACTTGAGCCTTAAAGAGTGGACGGTGTTAGGATAACAAGGCAGGTGCTTGGAGAGAGGGGAAGGGCTTGGGGAGATTAAAGACAAAAACAAACAATACAACAGCAGAACCCTAGAGACCGAAGGAGAAGGTGTGAGATGAGAAGGGCTAGCAAAAAGAGAAATAGAAACGGGGAAGCCCATCTGTCTGGAGGGAGTTTAGTGATTAGCTGAGATGTGATGCGGTTTAATGGTGGGAACAGCCATCCTCCACACCCCCACCTGGGAGCGGCCTGGAAGGAGAGTGGCTTTGGGGACCCATCTGGGGGTGGTACTGGTGTGGCTCTGAGTGGACTGAGGTGTGGGAACTAGTTGAGAGAAGAAACGACAATATTTTAGAGGGAAGAAAATAACTAAAGGGAAGAGGACAAATCCAAGGAAAATGACCCTAGTAGGTGGCTGGTGGAGTGGAGCTGAAGGGAACAGGGGACCCCAAATCTTAATGACAACCCTTTGTTTGTCCCTTACTATGTACTGGGGGCAGAGCTAAAACTTGCACCTGAATTATTCATTAAAACAGCCCTTGTCCCAAATTTCTGCAGAGAAAATCTAAACTCTTGGCTGGGGTGCGCAGCCGTGGTGTGTCCATCTTGTTCGGCCGGTCAAGCTCATCTCTGCCAGCAGGTCCTCCCGCCCCGGGGCTCAGCCTTTGGGTTTCTCTGTAGTTCCTTTGCACAGGCTGACCTCCGTCATGATTCTTTTGCGGGCAGGCAAACCACTGGCTTATTCCCTTGAAAACTACGTACCCTTCCAGTTCAGTGTAAACACCCCCTTCTGTGGAGTGCTTCTGCGCCCTTCAGGCTGGCCGACGCCCTTGGGGCCCGATCCCACCCACTGGGTACTTGAAGAAGGGGGTGCTTCTTGCAGCGTTTGCTCAGATTCTACGCGTGCCGTGGAGTGGGTCTGGGTTAATGTTCCGGCCTCAGGCCTTCTGTGCACAGACAGCACGTGAGGGCAGCAACCCCCGGGCACACGCTGGTCTTCCGTCCTCCCCTCGGCAGATGGGCTCCGCTGTGGAGGCTCCGTGGTGCCTTTGGGAGCCTGAGAGGAGCTGGAACTGGAGCTCCACCCGGGGCCTGGTTTGCACCTTGGACTTTGGCCAGCAGAGCCTGGGTATCCTTGGCGATGGGGCCGTGAGCACGAGTCCCGAGCTTGTGGGTGACATAGGCGAGTGGGTCGTGCTGGCCGCTGAGGCACCATGGATGTTGGGTTGGTGCCCTGGTGTGGGCCCTCGTGGCCTCGGCATCGCTGCCCTGCAGCCCCTTCAGGCCCTTCGTGGGCTTCTTAGCAAAGCTCATGCTGCTCCGGGTCTCCCCCCACTTAAAAGAGTCCTATCTTTGTGCTCAGGGCTCCTTGTCCTCATTTCTGTGCCATTTTGGGGACTGGTTATGTACAATATGGTTCTTGGACTTTGCCGGGTCTGCCCCAGCGCCCCCAGCTCCCAAAGGGGTTGGACTGTAAGAGAGAAGTGAGTATTGTTGATGGGTGAACGATTGAAGGAACACGTGTTTGTTGGTCAGTATCATGCTGGCGATGGAGCTAAGGTAAATGGTTAGCCAGGTGAGTTTTTTCCAGTGTCTAGAAGTTTTCTTCCTTTTTGCTTTCGTTCTCCTCGTGTTGTCAGCTGCCATCTGGAATAGCTGTGTCACCGACAAAGTAACTCCCGCGTTGCCACCTCATTGTCAACTTGGACACGTTCTGTCCTGCTTCCGTCTTTTGGTGGTGACTGGAGATGGAGAACTTACTACCATTTGAAGGCTCTTTGCTAGAGAAGAGCTTATTTTAAAATTTCTAAATTATTCATTATAAGGAGATGGTCATTTTGCAAAGATGACATCAGAACAAATTTCCTCCACCCTTTACATAACAGTGGTTGTTATTCATTGAACTCCTACTGTATGCCAGGTGACTTTTTTTCGTTTATTTCGCAAGTATTCGTTGAGCACATAGTATATGCCAAATACTGTTCAAGTGTTAGGAATTTTTAGTGCAGTGTAAAAAAAATGGCCAAAAATGTACACGTGTTCCATATTTTGTAATATGAGTTGATTTGAGTCATATAGAGTCATGTGATCCTTACAGTAGCTCTTCAAGATGGGTTTTATTTTCCCTGCTTTAGAAAGAGGACACGTAAGCATGGAGAGGTGAAGTCAGTCATGATTTCACGGTTAGAGAGTTTCAAACGGAGATTTGGGTCCTGGACTATCTTCCTCTGTAGCTGATACATTCTTGCCTGTCCCACGTGCCCCTTAGTGTGACTTTGCGGAGAAGCTCCCAACTCATGATCAGAAGACCTGGGCAGGGGAAACATCCAGCTCAGTGACTCAGCTCAGTGTGACTTCGGATATATTATTGGACTTCTCTGACTTTGGTTTGCCCAGCAACGTGGTAATAAGATTCTGACTTGTAGTGTTATCAAGAAGAGGAAATAAAACAATCTAAATGAGTATCCTTAGCACAGTCCCTGGCTCAAAGCAGACATCCAGTGAATATTAGTTTCTTCTGAATCACAGGTGAAAAAGAATATTACAATCTTACAGCTACGTCTTACACCATACACAAAAATAAACTCAAAATGGATTAAAGACCTAAATACAAGACCTGAAACCATAAGATTAGAAGAAAATATAGGCAGTAAACTCTTGAATATTGGCATTAGTAATTTTTTCTGGCTATGTCTCTCCAGACAAAGGAAACAAAAGTAAAAATAAACAAGTGGGTGGTCATCAAACTAAAAAGCTTCTGCACAACAAAGGGTACCATCAACAAAATGAAAAGGCAGCCTACTGGGTGGGAGATGATATTTACAAATGACATATCTGATAAAGGGCTAATGTCCAGAATATATAAAAAACTCAACACACAAAAAAAAAATCCAATTAAAAAATGGGCAGAGAACCTGAATAGACATAAAAAAAGAATATTACAATCTTTTTGCTACATGTTTAAAGTCCTTTTTAAAGAGGATCATAAAGCGAATCACTTCCAGTATCTATGTGATAAATCAAATTTCTCAGGGAGTCTCTCCTCATATTTTATTTTCTGAATAACACCTGGGTTCTAGGTTGAATGAAGGAAGGAACCCAGTAGGAGGGAAGAAAAATGGCAAAAATCTCAGCAGAGACTGACTCTGCCTCCCGGGCCACGGGGTCGCTGTCTTCAAGTGATCTGTGTCCTGAGAGTGGCCCCTGGGTGGCCTCCCCCTGCTCGCGCACCAGGAGCCCCCCTCCCCACGTGTACGCGTGACATTCTGCTGCTTCTCTGTATATGTCTATACAGTGTCTGCAGCCGAAACTCCCACTACTGATGAGCAGGCGGTGCCTCTCCTGCCACTCCTGCAGGGTTGCTGTGAGCACCAGTCCCCGAAGCATAGCTGAAACAGGAAGCAACATGTTTCTAGAAATCAGGCTAATGACAAGGCCTGGGGAAGGTTCCCATTTTCTGTACAATGAGGGGATAAAAGGAGACAGTTTCCCAGATTTCTTCCAGTTCTCTAATTCTATGCTTTTCTTCTCTTATATCTTCTTCTTGCACCTTTGGCATTTTGTCCATTCTCCTCCCTGCTTTGGGTGCCCCTGAAAACATGTTTCATAAGAATTGATACCAGCTATTGTGACAGCTCACTCTACTCCTCCAGGAGCAAGATGGCCAATCCGTGCATCAGAGAACGACCCCCGTCAGGTCCTCCCTGCTCACACCAGCTTAGCTTTTTTAATGTCCATCTATTGCTAGGTGTGCACGTAGGGTTGATTGGCCCCAAGGGGTTCTGTTTTATGAGGGGCAGATTTTTCTCAAGTTTTTTTGGAGTTTAGGAGTTCTGTAAGATTAATCTCTGAAGATATGGCATTACCCTAATGAGAGAAACAAACAAAATACTCTTCAAAACGTTATTCATGTATTGCATTCCACTTCACAAAATGAAACGTTATTTGCAGGAAGAAGAAAGGAAGGACAAGATAAATCTTGTATAGTAGAACAACGTAGAGTTTTTCTCAAGCTCCCATGGAGGGATTTTAAAGCTGTTAGTGTGACCCTCTGACTCCCTGAAGTGGTTAACTCAGCCCCCAAACTGGACTCAACTAAAGTTTTAAATTTTTTATAAATTAAAAACTGACCATGTATGACATTTAAGCTGTTGTGATTATTGATGACATATTATCTATCTTTTCATCACATAATAGCAGAATTTTAATTTTTCTTTAAGATGCTTTGCAAAATACAAAGAGAACTATGAATATTGTCACCTTGTGTGGTAGCACAGAGGAGCTGACAGGCTCTCGGCTGTCAAGGATCATTTAAAACCAAGGAATTAAAAATCAGGAGGTCAGGGAGAGGTGTACAGAGATGACAAGGCTCTCTGTAGTTGTCCTAACAAAGGAAGTATCAAACCAGAGTGATTTTACCTTCATTCTTTTTCCTCCATTGGGGAGAAATGTGAAACTCAATTTTACCCTTGGTTGGGAAGGTGCTAATTCGTCTGACGAGTCGTTGGAATCCGAAGATGCTCAAGGTATCCTGATGTCTCAAACCTTCACGCTGAGTGAAGCACCCTCCACTGTGTCAGTGTTCAGGATGTATTCTATACCTCATTAGGTAAAACAATATAAACCACATGAATGCAAATGGGGTGGGAACTTGTCCCCTGTCAAAGGGAAAACCTTCAACTTGTTATAGCCAAATTTTTAATCACTCTCCTTCAACTAAAATAACTGTATTTAAAAAAAAATATCCTAGAGGATTTCAATGAACTTTCTCCCCATTTGCTGCCTATTTCTTGGGAGGTGTGATCTTCTAATCTTTCCCTTTATTGATTGTAGTATCAGTGAGTATTTATCATGAAGGCTCCTAAGAGAGATGTCAATGTAAATATGAAAACTTTTAATTCCTTTTCTTTTTAATTGTGTATTCATTGATTTTTTTCGTATACTTTCTAAGCCAAGAATTAGCTGTTTGAATGACCTTTGCATGTTAACTAAATCCTAGTTGGTAAACCGATGCATTATTAAGAGAAAAGTCCCCTTGGAGAAAAAGACTTCCTTATGCACAATTCACCAAAGTTGCATGGTTGATAATAATAGCTAACATTTATATAATTCTTCCTATACACTCGGTACTTTTCTGGGTGCTTTTACTCATATCAACTCAGTTAATCTTCATAATAACCCTGTGAGGTGGGTATTATTATTTAAGCTTTATGGAAGCAGAGAAGTAATGACCAAAATTGCACAGCTATAAAGTAATGGGGTCAACTTCAAACTCAGACTGGCTGGCTTCAGAGTCCAGCACCACCTCCTATGCCATGCTGCTTTTTCTCATACGGGGAACCTCATGTAAGAGTGGTGAGTCAGGCTGGAAAGGACTACCAGTGTGCAGTGGAGGAAAAATGTCACTGCAGTCAACAAAAACTTCCATGGGATCTGCTCGTAGCTGAGTTTTCTAAAAGGCAAAATGATGAAATAAATTTTAGTAGGTGCAATAGCATTTAACATTTACTTGTTACCTTTTTGACCAGCATTGTATATCTTATAAAGATTGAGCTCTTGAAGCATTCCTTCTAAGATAATAAGAGCTATTGCTTACTATTGAGCCATTATTATTATTAAGAGCTAGTGCTTACTACTGCTTATTATTATAGACCCTACTGTATATATGACATTTTACATCATCTCATCTTCATAATAACTTATGTGGGTGTTGTGATTCACATTTTACATAAAGGAATATGAAATTCAAGGAGGTTAGTAATATTCTCAAGACCCCATGCTACAGAGAATGCTGGTTGTTTCTCAATAGTCATTCTTTCCTACTTCATCTGTAATAAACCCTCCTGACTACTAGCTGGTTATAAGATACCTTGAATGTGGATTACTTTAAAGTATTCCCTGCAGCTCAGTATTACTATGTCATTAAATTCTGGTTAAATAAGTGTGACTTCTGAAAAGTGTCCTTAAAAGTCAGAGTGTAACCTTATCCCCTCCCCCACATATTATTTCTGCTGGCAGGAACATAGATATGATGGCTGGTGCTCCAACAGCCTTCTTAGATTGTGAGGAGAAAATTGAATTGGAAAGTCCTAACAGTATAGATTCTATAGTATAGGACATAATATCAGGTCTGGAGTCTTCTACCTCTGGAATTCTTTTGAATGAAAGAGAAATATAAACTTTTTAAATGTTTAAGCAGCTATTATTTTGTGTATTTCCACATGTAGTTGAGCCTAACCCTAATGAATATACTCCATATCCAGGACATCAGTGGTTCTTAAGCTGTTCTGTCACTTAGAGGTCTTACTGAAATGTCGATTCTGATTCAGTAGGTTGGGGGTGGCACCTGAGAATGTGCATTTCTAATAAGCTTCCAGGAGGTGCTAATGCCAGTGGTTGGTCTGGTCCACGACCTCATTTTGAATAGCAAGGTAGTAAGAGACAGTATCAGAATTAGAACCCAGGGTTCTCAGATGCCGAAGCTCCTGCCCTCCTCTCTGTGCCTTGTAGTCTCCCTCAGCACTTCACTTCTGTAGCTCCCCTTATAGCCAAACTCGCATGATCATCATGTGAACATGTCAGTGCCTTAGCAACTCGTTTCCTAAGCAATTTTAGGATAAAGTGTAGGTTCTCCATGTAAAATATAACCGTTTGATTCAGGCAAGCTTGACATGGAGTAAAACTAAAGGGCAGGGGCGGGGTCCATGCACTCATTTCTCTTTATCAGTGACTCACTTGGGTATGCGGTGAATTGTCCTATGGTTGATTTTGAAGAAGACTAAAGTGTTATTGAGTTAACAGGAACAGTAAAAACATATTATGAAAGTCATATGGGAAAGTCATATATGAAATCATACACAGGACCACCTGTGTCATCATTCTGGGCTAAATCAGTGGCACCCATCCTTGATGGCACCTTAGACTCTTCTGGGGAATGTCTAGAATTTCTGTTGCCTGGGCTGGACCCTGCCCAGATGCAACAGAATCTCAGAGGGTGGGTGCCACTCATCAAAACTCCCAGGGCATTTCATCGCATAACCAAGCTCACAAAGCGCCTGACTTAAATGGAAGTCTTTGTGCAAAACCCTATACCTATTTTGAAAACCCTTCAACCATTAAAATAAATATCAAATGATTTTTCTTGGAATTTCTTTTGTCTGAATCAAGAGTTACCACATAATTACTTGAATATCTCAGTACCTGGAATGAATATTTACTTTGAAAGTGTAAGAAATCATTGGTTAAGGTATTTACCAAGTTCAAGCAATCCTATGAAGTAGTCTGAAAGATTCACTATAAATCAGGGGCATCTTGTAGTATTGAATGACTATTCGAGACAAGATTCCCGACAAGCTATCATCACATATGTGCAGAGCCCATTTTTATGTACACGTGCTAGATACCTTCCTTTTACCCCTTTCTGTGACCCTGTCACCCTTCTCCACCATGCTGACTTCTAGGGACACCAGCCATGGGGCCTGTGCCCTATGGCTTCTGCCTGGCCTTGGGGACTGGGGGTCCTGTCCATCCCCCTCAGATCTGAAGGGGCAGCGAGCAGACAGACACAGTCATTCTTCTGGCTGCCTTCTAGGTCTCCTAAAACTGGCTGCTACCCGGCACTGAAGGTCTCACGGCCCTCAAGGCCACCTGTATGGCTCTTCCCCCAGTTGGGGTCTGCGCCTCCCCCTCTCCTCTGGCCTTTAAGCTGAGGGGGGGAGACTCCCCTCTGTTAATCCAAGGTTCTTGCATGCCCCCTACACTCCCCCCATAACTTCAGGATAACACAAACCCTCCTCAAATCATCCCATTTTGACTGTGCTGTTTTGTTCCCTTTTGGGACCCCAGCTGATACAGTGCATGATAAAAACTGAGGTAAGAAATCTATTCTGAGGTCATACTGGTAACAGACACACTGGATTGCCTGTCATTACAATATATACCAGAATATGGGTCTAATGTGGAAAGTGTGATCATTTTTGAGAAGCAAGTTTGCCTCCATTTTCACAGGTGTATTGTGAGTTAAATTCTGTCAGCTGTTTATTAATATGTATTTACTAGCCCCAGTTCCAGGTTACACGAGTCCAAAATCTACATAGCGTAGCTCTCATTTTTACTGCTGTCAGTTACGGCGGCCTCTGTAGTGTTCACTACTCTTAGGATTCATCCTGTGTTTTTCTACAAGGTCTGGGTCAAATGTCATCTCTGTCATGAACTTTTCCCCGATTTTTCTTAGCTGAAGGGAAACATGTTCTATGAAATCCAGCCAGCTATCTGCACCCCTTGTGGCCCTTCCCACATCCTCCCCTTCATAGCTGGCTGTCCTTGACTGACAGCTATCCTTTTCCTGTGTTTTGTTTTCTGCATCTATAAAATGGGGATTACAATAGTGCCTACCTTGGTGAGTATGAGGTTTGGATTAGAGAAGGTAGGAAAAGGCTTTCAACCTGTGTCTGACACATAATGAACAACAAATGTTAGCTATTTTATTATAAGCGTATCCTCATATTGAAATGGTCTGGGCATCTGCTGTTATTCTGTGATACACTTAGAGAAGATGGACTTTGCCTCTATGTCCCCAGCACCGAGCAGAAGCAAGCACGGGTGGGGGGGGGTAGTTGGTTAGCTTGTCCATTTATTTGTTTAATTAAAAGGAGGCAATGTGGTGCCGTGGTTAAGCTCAGGCTGGATTAAGTCTGGTTTCTAGCCCTTAATGTTTGTGTGACTATGAGTGAAACACTTAATCACGCCCTGCCTCAGCTTTCTCATCTATGAAGTGGGGACAACGGTGTAACTCTACCTCATAGTATTGCTGAGGCATAAATGAGATAACTGTGTAAATCACTTAGCACCCTGCCTAGAGTAGTATAAACATTTATCAACTGATATTATTATTAAAGGTATTGCATGCTTTGAAAGCAGTCATGGAGATTAGCATGTGTGAAGCAGAAGTGCTGTGGTTTTAATGATTATTGTATGAAAGATCTAATTTGCTGCAGAAATTACAGTGGAAAAATATATTCCTGATGGACAAGAAAAGCATTTTGAAGTTGAGAATTATGTCAGGACAGGGTATCCTTGTATAAAACTGCTCTGTGATGTGAAAAAGATTCATATAGTCTATCTCTTGCCAAAGGGTATGTCAAGTATGAGATTTACACTTCCCAAGTGTTGTGGGTTGTGATATGTGCCATTTATTTGCGTGTCAGTGACTCTGTGATCACTCCCGTAGAGGACCCATTCACTTCTCGCTGACCTCTCCTTTCCCCTCGGTACATTCCTCATTACAGACCAGATGGGTGCTCTGATGTATGGCCAAAAATCTAGGTGAATCAAGAATGGTGGTAGAGAATAGACAGGAGCGTCGTCTTGCAGTGATTCATTCTAATTACACCAAAATCTAACTAATGGAAAAGTCAGTGCAGTCGGAAGGAGAGGAATGTGGCTCCTTTTCCTGCCTTTTCTTTTTCCAGAGACCGACTCCAGCGAGCTGTTGGAACTTGATAGGCATAATCAATAGCTCGTAAAACAATAAGGTCAGCATTGTAAAGATTCAGATTTTCTGCCTCAAATGTAATGGAAACAAGACGTGTGCTGAGCCATTGAGGTGAGTCTGACCTTAGCTGACTGACTGATAAAAGACCCAGGGCAGAGGAGAGATAAAGGAACGACACAGGTAAGGTGTGGCTGTAAATATATCAGCACCATCCTTGGTCTTGCTCTGGGAACATGCTGAATTGTTATTTTGTTATTATACTAAAAGTAGAAAATCCCAGCTCTGGTAAAGTAAATTATTTAAGAAGACTCAGAAATGGAGTGCCTAGGTACGTGTGGGTGACAGGTAACTAAGGTGTCTCCATCAGTATGTTTGAATTGTCTTTATACATTTGATTTAATTCCATTAATTCACTCACATTGCCTAATACTAAGTTTGCTTAAAGCTGTTTTTTAAAGACTAAGGATTAGTAAATGTGTACTAAAAATTCTAACTGGAACTGGTAGTTCAGAGGTCAGACTTTTCGACATTTGAAATGCGTACTAAAGGGGTATTGTAGGCTTCCACGTTTCTGAATCATGCTGCTCAAAATATTAGCTATTTCCACTGTATCTTTGCAAAACGTTTTAGAGTTTGATTAGAATATATGGAGGAAAGAAGTTGCTTTGTGGGTTAAATATATGTTCGTCTCCAAGTTTAGAGGCTGTTCACAGGATAGATACGTGTGAGCTGAGAGGTGGAGTTCCACATCAGCTACCGTCAGAGAAAAGACAACTTCTTGTACTAAAAATATTTTTTAAAGTTTTCTGAAAATGTATCAATGGCTTAAAAAGCTTTCCTGATGATCAAATACCTCCCACCAATTTTCCTCCTGGTGATTTAAGGGGAAATAATTGGGTATATATACAATTTTCCTTCGAAAAGTATGGATTTAAAAATCAGAAGGAAAATGTTTTCTTAGCATCAGTTATGCATTTGTTGAAGACAGATCATTCGAGAAAGAATTCAAGATGCTCACAGAAGCTGAGTGGGTCAGAGATAGCCACTTTGGGGTGTGCGACCATGGAGGATGTGACACCTCAGGGAACAGAGGCTCCGACTTAGGTAAAAAACAAACAACACATGGAAAATGAAACAGAATTGACTCTTACACCAAATACAACTGGGGCTGGACTTATAGTAAAGGCTTGCTCAGTATTACCTGATAGGAGTTTTTATTTTCTGAACATGAGTAAATACCAGTCCTAACCTACCTCTACTAAGCCAGATGTGTTTTCCCCCTTGCTGGGCAATTTATGGCTTTGAATTTAAATACATATTCAAGGAGATCAACACTGTGGGGTACAACCTGCCATGCCAAACAGGCGGCCAACATTACTTTCTCCAACACTGGTTTTGTTTCCAGAGTTCTTGTTACACAGCCGGAAACAGCGATGCTGGTAGCGTAATATTCCTTTGAGTTTTTGCGGTACTTGAAGTTTCTAAGATGTGTTTAGCCTCTATGTTTTTTTTATCTAAAAAAGTATGGTTATTTGATGTTTGCTCTTCAGAATCTACCTTTTTCTCTCCCAGTGGGTATTCTGGCATTAAGGATGGGCTCTTGATCAAAAGAAAGCTCAAGAAAATAGGAAATATAGCCGAATAAACTCTCCGCTCAAACCTAGGAGATTCTATGTTTAAACTGTTTGGTTTGTGTGTAGCTGAAGTGATTCAGGTCTGCCTTTCTTGCTAGATTCATACGTAGACAGCTTGTCTTTCCCAAGGAGATAGAGTAGGAGTTCTACTGGAAAAGAAACACTTGTGAGGCTCACTGACCCGGAGGCACTGGGACATTCGTGTCCCGTATAATTAATAATCATATCATTGAAATGATCGATATTACCAGCATTGCCTCTCTCGTGCATATCTCATCATGGCTGTTAAGAGCCTTACGAAAGCCCTGCTCCTTTTGATACGAGAGACAGGCGTTTCTGTCTGTGGATATTTTGAAAAATGTAATTTTGCCTGATCATTATGATGTAAGCGTGAAACTGATATTTTCCGACAGTCTCTCTTCGTTGAACCAAATGTAACATTTTGAGGAACCAAAGAAAGGTCTGGTTGAGTCTCGTGAACACCTGGCAGGGTGATTGAGGAGTAACTTACTAGGAGTATCAGTCGTTTCATACACTAGGTGATGTGGTGTAGCAAAGACGATCCGATACCAGGAAAGTCCCAGAATATCTACAGACGAGCTCAGAGATGCCAGTTCCTGAGCAGGTCTTGTAGAATCACAAGAGTAACCAATTTAAGTGTTTAAGAAAGTGAACTGCAGATTTTCCAAGACCACCAAGACAGATCCTGTGCTACGAGGTCATTAGCATAATTTTTATTACGTGTCTGTCAGCAGTTCATCACTGCTGTTAGGTGAGCTGGGACGTGCACAGGAAATTGAAGTCCAGGAATTGTATAATTTTCTGAGGCTTTAAAGATACGCAGGATACCCCAGTATTTGCTGCGGTACTCATTCATACATGCCCATAAGTACAAGGTAGACACTGATCGTAATATGTTAATAATTTCATTATGTTGTCTCATAAAGGCCTTTATCAGATATATTGAGGTTTCCAGGCATTTGTCAAGATTATGAAATCTCAGTGATGCTGTTGACAGCTGTATTATAAGTGTACAGTGTGATTTCTCGAAAAAGAAGCTTGCCCTCAGTCCCTACGGTAAGAAGCCAAAGTCCCTTTGAGAAGGAACACAGAGAATCCATTTGCAAGCATTCATGCCATTAGAAAAGTCTGATTTTTAGGAAACTCCTGAAAGATTCTCTAGAGTCTTACCTACTTTTCTGAGGTGCTGGATCTTCCTGGGAATAATCTATATCCTTCTCTCTGAACTTGGTTATCGCACCAATTTAACATGGAAATAGTTCCCTTATTTTTTCAGGAAAAAATATGGAAACGCTTGATTACCAAGTCAAACAAACTTTCCTTTTCCATGTGTCCCCATGCCACTTGTGCTCAGACTGAGATCTACTGAATATTAAGGTAAAACTAAATGCAGGTTCTAAATGTGTGTTTTAACTTTTTATTTCAAAACAATTTTAGTCTTACAGAAAGTTTGCAAAAATAGTACAGAATTCCTGTACGCCTTTCAGCCAGATTCCTGTAACATTAGCATCTTACGTAGGCTTAGTAAAATTGTCAAAATTAGTCCAATACTATTCACTAAACTATAGATTTATTTGGATTTCAGCACTTTTCCCATTTTTGTCTGTTCCAGGATCCAATTCAGGATCTCAGGCCACATTTCCTAAATCTGTAACATCTTTTCAGTCTTTCCTTGTGTTTCACAACCTGGAAGCTTTTGAAAGGTACTGGGCAGATGTTACATAAAATATACTTCGTGTGGGTTTACCTGATGCTTCCCCATGATTGGACCGACGTTACGCATCTTTGGCAAGAGCCCCACAGGTGTGATGTGTCCTTCTCAGCGCATCGATCAGGAAGTGCGTGATGTCGTGTGTCTTGTTATTGGTGATGTTCTTTCGCTAAATAATAGTTTTATTCCATTTTGGGCTTCTCCCATACATATCCTGGTTGATTATTTTCTAAGTTACAAACAGTTAAAACTCATTGTGGTGTATGGTTCTGTGGTTTTTCACAAATGCAGTCATGTTTCTGTCACCACAGTCATGACGCAGGATATTTTTATTTTCCCTATCTCTCATTTTGCCCCTTTGCAATGAATCCCTTCCTACATCCCACCCTATCAATCACTGACTTGTTTTTCGTTCCTGTAGTTCCCTTAGTAAAATTCATTTAAGGTTCATTCAGTTGTTGCATGAATCGAATTTGTCCCATTTTCTTGCTGAATACTATTCCAGGATAGACGTAATGCAGTTTGTTTATACTAGTGGAAGGACGTCTGTCTTTGATGACTGTGAATAAAGCTGCTAGAAACATGTGCATACCAGTGTAGGTCCAGGCCCATTTCTTTTTCGTACAGACGTCCGATTTTCCAGCACTGTAGAATTGCCTTTTTGCCTTTCTAACAACTGTCGTTCGGATCTGTGTGAGTCCATTTCTGGATGTCTGTCCTGTTGATCACTGTGTCTCATCTGTTCGCTGACATCACATTGTCTGTATTTCTGCCACTTTATAGGAATCCGGAAGTTGGGTATTGAGTCCTCAACTTTGTTTCTCAAAATTGTTTTGATGCTCTGTTCCTTTGTCTTTCCACACGCATTTTAAAATCAGCTGCCAACCTCCAGCGCCCCCTCCTCGCAGCCCAAGGAACAAACAACCCAGCTCGCTTGGATTTTGACAGAGATTTGAATGAATATGCCTATCAATTTTGAACCTTCACGATATTCTCTTTATGATATTGTCCAACATTATGATGCACTTCTGTACAATAATACATTTTGTAATACTAACAAAATCACAACACACTTGTGATATAATGTAATGGTCTTAAAATTCAATTATAATATTGTACAATGTGGTAGTATTATAAAATATTTCAATACAATATTATAACATTGAGTCTGATAGTCCATGAACAGATATATCTCCCCCCCATTTTTTTTTGGTTTTCTTTGATTTATTTTATCAGCGTTTTGTAGTATTAATAAGCATCAGGACCCAGTACATGTTTTTTAGATTTATACCTTAGTCTCTATCCTCTTTCTTTTTTCTTTTTTGATGCTGTTGTATGTAACACTTTAAAAATAAATTCTAATCATTCATTGCTATTATATAGGAATGCCACTGACCTTACGTTTTGTGACTTCGATAAACTCTCTTAATACTTCTAGAAGGTTTTGTATATTATTTGAAATTTTCTGTATAGACTGTCAGGTTGTCTGCTAACAGAAATATGTATTTTTCTTCCTTTATCATTTGAATGCTTTCTCTTTTTCCTTTTTCTCTCCTTACTGCAATGAGTAGGCACTTATAGCACTAGATTCAATAGGCGTTGTGAGAAAGGACACCCTTTCCTCGTTCCCTCCCTGGCAAGGTGGTGGGAGGGGTGTAATTCAGTCTTTTGCCACTAAGTGAACGGTAGATTTTTGCAGATTACCTTTATCAAGTTTAGGAAATTCTCTTCTGTTTCTAGTTTGCTGAGAGTTTTTATAATGGATGGATATTGAATTGTCACATGATTTTTCTGTATCTATTGAGGTGATCACATGCCTTTTCTTCTTTACTAGCATGAATCACATGGATTAATTTTTGAATGTTGAAGTCTTGCGTTCCTGGGATAATCTAGCTTAGCTGGTTTATATATTGCTAGTTTTTATTTGGTAATACCTTGCTGGCTATTTTGCATGCACGTTGATGAGGGACACTAGGCTATAGTTCCCTTTTCATGGTGATGCCTTAGTCTGGTCTGGGTGATAGGGTAATGCTACACTGAGCAGGCAGGTCTTCCTTTCTCTGGAAGACGTTGTGCAGAATTGTTATTATTTTTTTCTTCAGTGTTTTGTACAATTCACCAGTGAAATTATCTGGACTTGGAAAGTTCTCTTTTGAAAAGTTTTCAATTTTTAAAATAGATCTAAGAATATTCAGATTATCTATTTCTCCTTGAGTGATTTTGGTAGATTTTACTTTCAAGGAATTGATTCTTTTCTTCCAAGTTGTTGAATTTATGGACATCACTTTTTTTTTTTACAGTATTCTCTAATTTTGAATGAATAGCTCAAGGTCTGTAGTGATGTCCCACTTTCATTCCTGATTTGGTAATTTGGGTCTTTTCTGGTTTTTCTTTGTCAGTTTTTCTAGAGGTTTATCCACTTTTGGCTTCCTTGACTTTCTGTATTATTTTTCTGTTTTCAGTTTTATTGATTTCTACCTGTATCTATATTATTTCCTTCCTTCTGATTTCCTGGGAATTAATTTGCTCTCTTTTCTCCAGTTTCTTAAGGGAGAAGATTAGTTACTGATGTGAGACATTCTTTTTACATAGGTATTTGATGCTGTAAAATTTTCTCTACTCTGTATTTTAGCTGCCTACTACACATTTTGATATGTTGCATTTCCATTTTCATTCAGTTAAAATATTTTTTATTTCTTTTGAAATATTCTTTCTGACACATGGGCTATTTAGAAGTGTGTTTTTCATTTTCTAAAAATTTGGGGTTTTTCCAGATAACTTTCTGTTCTTCATTTCCAGCCTAATTCATATCTATCTATCTATCTATCTATCTATCTATCTATCTATCTATCTATCTATCTATC
>JAQQAC010018689.1:2063400-2189918 GCA_029783875.1 Phataginus tricuspis | reverse complement strand
ATCTATCTATCTATCTATCTATCTATCTATCTATCTATCTATCTATCATGTCTATCTATCTCCTATTTAGGCACACATACATACATTTTTAACACATGGGATGGGTCATAATATACCTCCCTGAGTACTTACTTTACTTTATAAAGGCTATGTTGTCATATAGATGTATATAAATCTATATCAGTCTTTTAACAATTACCTTGTATTCCATTGTATTGTATAGATGAAATTTTATTTAAATAATCTATTAATGGACACTTAAGGTGTTCATTTTTAACTTTTAAAAACAATGCTGCAACAATTTATAAATTGTAATGTATTTTGTATTCTTGAGGAAGTTTTCCATGAGATAAACCTTTAAACTTGCTAAGGAATAGAGTATGCATATTTTGAATGTTGATGGATGTTGTCACATTTCTCCCCAGAAAGGTCATACCCACTTCCATTGCCACCAGGAGGGTCTGGGCATGCCTTTTCTTTCTCCATACCATTTCCAAACACTGCTTTTCCCTGAGCTTATTCTCAGAGCAATAGGGTGTGCTTGAAACCTTTTGCATTGCTATGGATATAACAAATGTAGTGTTTGAGGCATATTAGTTTGGCATGACCATTAAGAGAATGGACAGAGATGAGTGAATTTCGATGCCTGGAGACAAATATCTGGGCTTGAGGAGGCAAGGGAGACCAGGAAGGCAGCCGGGCAGGGGGAGGGTGAAGAAGGGGTCGGCGATTCAAAGGCAGTGACGTAGACCTGGAGCTTGGATGTGAGGCCTGAGTTTGGACTCAGAAGACCAGGATTTGAGTCTCAGATGTACCATTGGTATTTAGTGATCTTGTTCAATTTTTCCAATTCATTTTCCTCATCTCTACCAGGAGTGCTGTAAGGATTACATAAGGCAGATTATATGACAGTTTTTACAAGTCTAGAATCTACTGCAAATAATAGTGTGTTGGGTGGTTAGGAGAAGAGAGAACCGTGATCCTGACATCTGAGCTCAGGGGTCCAAGACGTGACGCATTATTGGCAGACGATGATTAAATGAGACAACAATGGACGCAAACTTGTAACTGCTGTACTTGAAGTGACTCAGCTTCCACACTGAAATGCCCAAGGTAGTATGTACAACTGAATTAGAAGTAAGGAGGCAAAGATTTTAAATGAATTTCCTTTGAGAGGGCTGGAGTCTGCCTCTCTGACAACCCACAGACCTCCCCCAGCCTTTGACTGAACTGGCGGGTTGAATTCTGTGCTTTACTCCCATCCTCCCAGAAAGGGCCCAAGGGGTCCATGGTGACCCACACTGGTGGGAATCTGGCTTCTTAGCGACGCCTCTCTGTACCTCTGGGGGAAATCCCAGAGCAAAGTACCTTTGAAACCAAAATCAGTCAAAGGGAGAAATAAAGTGGGAGAAACCCATTTATTTCTTTAAGCAGTCATCCTGCGTCTCGCAACCGGCTGCAGAAGAAGAGGCCCCCCTCCCCCAACCTCTCCCGTCCACATGTGCCCTTGCTGGCCCTTGTAATCACCTGTTGACATGGAAATGGACCACTTCTCTCCACTCCTATTGATATGGAGGTGCAGGAAGGCCAGGCAGAAGATTCTGGAACTTTTTACCCACAGTTTTACTCACACTCTCCAAACATGCTTGAGGTCATGTTTGGAGGTTAAAACTCAGTCTGTAGGCTTGGAAAGAAAACATCATCTGTTATAGCTTGAGTTCTCAATCGACTAGATAATTATCGAAAATATATTAGTTGATGTCATGAGAATCAAAACAAAACAACGGAATCCCTTGCCTTTTAGTTGACAGCTCGTAGTAAGTAATGATGAAAATGATTCCCATCTTGTCCTCCAGAAGCTTCAAATCTGGTAGGAAGAGAACTGACATCTAAATTTCATAAAATACCATGGGCATTTTGTTAGGACTGTGTATTGTTAGAACAGTGGAGAAAGGAGAGATAACACCACTGCTTCATACTGACTCGCTGTGATACCACGACAGTTATACCCAAGATTTATTTAGATTCATTGGATAAAGGACAGTCTTCTGAGCTTTGGTATTTAAAGATTCACAAGAAGCAGGGGAAAAAAAGAACATATTTTAACCCCTAGGAAAGGAATAAATATTGCCCTTTCTCCCAAGCCAGGATACTATGACTCATGTGATACCATAACCTAATGAAGCCTGAAGTGATTCAAAATACTGCATATGCTGCATAATAATTCAGACTGATGGCTTGTTTGTGGCCGTGCCTGAGGACGGGCAGGCTCGCACAGGAGAGCGATTCCCATCTCCCTAGGCGGAGGCTGGTGGGCTGCTTACCGCTTCTGCAGTGCCTCAGCTTCAAGAGCCCCCGTTTCGCGCCCATCTACACTATCTGCTCTTTCTCATTTGCTTTCCTTTAATGCATTACCCTCCCTATTCTTTGCCTCAGTTATCCTGCCTTGAGAGCAATTTGCATATTAACATTTCCATAGGAAATTTCACTTGCTGCTTATGCAAATCATTTGACATCATGGCATCACAAAAACATGTATTTTAAGTTAGAGTATAGTCTGATCTCGCACAAATATAGAAAGCCTTTCCTTTGATGCATCTCATTTAAATAAAGCAAGAACACAGAGTCTGTTTTATCTTTAGGTTATTAAAGCATGAGATATTGTCCGTTACCGAGTCATACAAGGTCTTTAAACGTGGCTGCTTCTCCTGACCCAGGTTCCGGGCCACCTCCTCTGAACATGGGCATTTCCTCTGGGGTATCTTTTCCTTTTCTTTCTTTTTTTAAAATAATTTATTTTGGTATCATTAATCTACAATTACATGTGCAATATTATGGTTATTAAACTACCCGCTTCATCAGGACCCCCCACCATCCCATTACAGTCACTGTCCATCAGCGTAGTGAGATGCTATAGAATCGCTACTTGTCTTCTCTGAGTTGTACAACCCTCCCCGTGCCCCCCCAACATTACATCTGCTAATCGTAATGCCCCTTTTTCCCTCTTATCCCTCCCTTCCCACCCATCTTCCCCAGTCCCTTTCCCTTTGGTAACTATTAGTCCGTTCTTGGGTTCGGTGAGTCTGCTGCTGTTTTGTTCCTTCAGTTTTTTTCTTTGTTCTTATACTCCACATATGAGTGAAATAATTTGATAATTGTCTTTTTCGGCTTGGCTTATTTCACTGAGCATAATACCCTCTAACTCCATCCATGTTGTTGCAAATGGTAGGATTTGTTTTCTTCTTCTGGCTGAATAATATTCCACTGTGTATATATACCACATCTTCTTTATCCATTCATCTACTGATGGACACTTAGGTTGCTTCCATTTCTTGGCTATTGTAAATAGTGCTGCAATAAACATAGGGGTGCATATGTTTTTTTGAAACTAGGCTGCTGCATTCTTAGGGTAAATTCCTAGGAGTGGGATTCCTGGGTCAAATGGTATTTCTATTTTGAGTTTTTTGAGGAACCTCCATACTGCTTTCCACAATGGTTGAACTAATTTGCATTCCCACCAGCAGTGTAGGAGGGTTCCCTTTTCTCCACATCCTCGCCAACATTTGTTGTTGTTTGTGTTTTGGATGTTGGCCATCCTCACTGGTGTGAGGTGATATCTCATTGTGGTTTTAATCTGCATTTCTCTGATGACTAGTGATGTGGAGCATCTTTTCATGTGCCTCTTGGCCATCTGAATTGCTTCCTTAGAGAAGTGTCTATTCATGTCCTCTGCCCATTTCTTAATTGGATTATTTGCTTTTTGTTTGTTAAGGTGTGTGAGTTCTTTATATATTTTGGATGTCAACCCCTTATCGGATTTATCATTTATGAATATATTCTCCCATACTGTAGGACCGCTTTTTGTTCTACTGATGGTGTCCTTTGCTGTACAGAAGCTTTTCAGCTTGATATAGTCCCACTTGTTCATTTTTGCTTTTGTTTCCCTTGCCCAGGGAGATATGTTCATGAAGAAGTTGCTCATGTTTATGTCCAAGAGATTTTTGCCTATGTTTTTTTCTAAGAGTTTTATGGTTTCATGACTTACATTCAGGTCTTTGATCCACCTTGAGTTTACCTTTGTGTATGGGGCTAGACAGTAGTCCAGTTTCATTCTCTTACATGTAGCTGTCCAGTTTTTCCAACACCAGTTGCTGAAGAGGCTGTCATCTCCCCATTGTATATCCAAGGCTCCTTTATCAAATACTAATTGACTGTAAATATTTGGGTTAATGTTTGGATTTTCTGTTCTGTTCCACGGTCTGTGGGTCTGTTTTTGTGCCAATACCAAATTGTCTTGATTACTGTGGCTTTGTAGTAGAGTTTGAAGTCAGGGAGCATAATTCCCCCTGTTTGATTCCTCCTTCTCAGGATTGCTTTGGCTATTCAGGGTCTTTTGTGGTTCCATATGAATTTTAGAATTATTTGTTCGAGTTCATTGAAGAAAGCTGTTGGTAGTTTGATAGGGATTGCGTTAAATCCTTAGATTGCTTTAGGTAGTATAGCCATTTTGACAATATTTATTCTTCCTAGCCAAGAGCATGGGATGCATTTCCATTTGTTAGTGTCCTCTTTAATTTCTCCTAGGAGTGTCTTGTAGTTTTCAGAGTATAGGTCTTTCACTTCCTGCTTTAGGTTTATTCCTAGGTATTTTATTCTTTTTGATGCAATTGTTAATGGAATTGCTTTTCTGATTTCTCTTTCTGTTAGCTCATCATTAGTGTATAGGAAAGCAACAGATTTCTGTGTGGTAATTTTGTATCCTGCAACTTTGCTGAATTCAGATATTAGTTCTAGTAGTTTGGGAGTGGAGTCTTTAGGGTTTTTTATGTACAGTATCATGTCATCTGCAAATAGGGACAATTTGACTTCTTCTTTACCAATCTGGATGCCTTGTAGGTCTTTGTTTTGTCTGATTGCCGTGGCTAGGACCTCCAGTACTATATTGAATAACAGTGGAGAGAGTGGGCATCCCTGTCTTGTTCCTGATCTTAGATGAAAAATTTTCAGCTTCTTGCTGTTAAGTATGATTTTAGCTGTGGGTTGTCATATATGGCCTTCATGATGTTGAGGTACTTGCCGTCTATACGCATTTTGTTGAGAGTTTTAATCATGAATGGATGCTGAATTTTGTCAAATGCGTTTTCATCATCTATGGAGATGATCATGTGGTTTTTGTTTTTCTTTTTGTTGATGTGGTGGATGATATTGATGGATTTTCGAATGTTGTACCATCCTTGCATCCCTGGGATGAATCCCAGTTGATCATGGTGAATGATCCTCTTGATGTATTTTTGAATTCGGTTTGCTAATATTTTGTTGAGTATTTTTGCATCTACGTTCATCAGGGATATTGGTCTGTAATTTTCTTTTTTTGTTGAGGTCTTTGCCCGGTTTTGGTATTAGAGTGATGCTGGCTTCATAGAATGAGTTTGGAAGTATTCCCTCCTCTTTTACTTTTTGAAAAACTTTAAGGAGAATGGGTGTTATTTCTTCTCTATATGTCTGGTAGAATTCAGAGGTGAATCCTTCAGGTCCAGGGGTTTTGTTCTTGGGTAGTTTTTTGATTACCGCTTCAATTTCGTTGCTGGTGATTGGTCTGTTTAGTTTTTCTGTTTCTTGCTTGGTCAGTCTTGGAAGGTTGTATTTTTCTAAGAAGTTGTCCATTTCTTCTAGGTTTTGTAGCTTGTTAGCCTATAGATTCTCATAATATTCTCTTATAATTCTTTGTATTTCTGTGGGGTCCGTCGTTATTTTTCCTTTCTCATTTCTGATTCTGTTTATGTGTGTAGATTCTCTTTTTCTCTTAATGAGTCTGGCTAGGGGTTTATCTATTTTGTTTATTTTTTCAAAGAACCAGCTCTTGGTTTCATTGATTTTTTCTATTATTTTATTCTTCTTAATTTTATTTATTTCTTCTCTTATCTTTATTGTGTCCCTCCTTCTGGTGACTTTGGGCCTCATTTATTCTTCTTTTTCCAATTTCAGTAATTGTGTCTTTAGAGTATTCATTTGGGAATGTTCTTCCTTCTTTAAAAAGGCCTGGATCGCAATATACTTTCCTCTTAGAACTCCCTTTGCTGCATCCCACAGAAGTTGTGGCTTTGTGTTGTTGTTGGGCATTAGTCTCCATATATTCTTTGATTTCTGTTTTGATTTGGTCATTAACCCATTGATTATTAGGAGAATGTTAAGTCTCCATGTATTTGTGAGCCTTTTTGATTTCTTTCTAAAATTTATTTCTAGTTTTATACCTTTGTGATCTGAGAAGGTGGTTGGTAGGATTTCAATATTTTTGAATTTATTGAGGTTCTTTTTGTGGCCTAGTATGTGGTCTATTCTGGAAAATGTTCCATGTGCACTTGAGAAGAATGTGTATCCTGTTGCTTTTGGGTGCAGAGTTCTGTAGATGTCTGTTAGGTCCATCTGTTCTAGTGTGTTGTTCGGTACCTGTGTGTCTTTACTTATTCTCTGTCTGGTTGATCTGTCCTTTGGAGTGAGTGGTATGTTGATGTCTCCTAAAATGAACGCATTGCTGTCTATTTCCTCCTTTAATTCTGTTAGTATTTGTTTCACATATGCTGGCGCTCCTGTATTGGGTGCATATATATTTATAATGGTTATATCCTCTTGTTGGATTGACCCCTTTATCATTATGTAATGTCCTTCTTTATCTCTTGCTACTTTCTTCGTTTTGAAATGTATTTTATCTGATACAAGTACTGCAACATCTGCTTTTTTCTCTTTGTTGTTTGCATGAAATATCTTTTTCCATCCCTTCACTTTTAGTGATATCTTTGGGTTTGAGGTGAGTCTCTTGTAAGCAGCATATAGATGGGACTTGCCTTTTTATCCATTCTGTTACTCTGTGTCTTTTGATTGGTGCATTCAGTCCATTTACATTTATGGTGATTATCGATAGATATGTACTTATTGCCATTGCTGGCTTTAGATTCGTGGTTACCAAAGGTTCGAGGGTTGCTTCTTTACTATCTAACAATCTAACTTAACTTTCTTGTTAAGTTATTGTAAACACAGTCTGATGTTTCTTTATTTCTCTCCCTTCTTATTCTTCCTCCTCCATTCTTTATATACTAGGTGTTTTATTCTTTGCCTTTAGTTAGTATTTGGATGGTATGCTTTCTTTGCTATGATTTTATTTTCTCTGGTGACATCTTTTTAGCCTTAGGGGTGCTTCCCTCTAGAGCAGTCCGTTTAAGATATCCTGTAGTGGTGGTTTATGAGAGGCAAACTCTCAACTTTCATTTGTCTGGGGATTGTTTAATCCCTCCATCATATTTAAATGATAATCGTGCTGGATACAATATTTTTGGTTCAAGGCCCTTCTGTTTCATTATGTTAAATATATCATGCCATTCTCTTCTGGCCTGTAAGGTTTCTGTTGAGAAGTCCGATGATAGTCTGATGGGTTTTCCTTTGTAGGTGATCTTTTTTCTCTCTGTAGCTGCCTTTAATACTGTCTTTATCTTTGATCTTTGCCATCTTAATTATTATGTGTCTTGATGTTGTCTTCCTTGGGTGTCTTGTGTTGGGAGGTCTGTGGGCTTCCGTGGACTGCGAGACTATTTCCTTCCCCAGCATGGGAAAGTTTTCAGCAATTATTTCTTCAAAGACACTTTCTAACCCTTTTTGTCTCTCTTCTTCCTCTGGTACTCCTATAATGCAAATATTGTTCCGTTTGGATTGGTCACACAGTTCTTTTAATATTCTTTCATTGTTAGAGATTCCTTTATCTCTCTCTGCCTCAGCTTCTCTGTATTCCTGTTCTCCAATTTCTATTCCATTAACAGTCTCTTGAATCTCATCCAGTCTGCTGTTAAGCCCATCGATGGATTTTCTGATTTCTGCATTGTCTTTCCTCACTTCCCTCACTTCCTCCCTCAGCTTTTGCACAATTCTCTGTAGATCTATCAGTTATGACTTTTATTCTGAATTCTTTTTCAGGAAGATTGTGGATTTCCATCCATTCAGGCTCCCTCTCTGGGGTTTTCTGGTTGATCTTAGTCTGGACCATATTCCTCTGTCTTTTCATGGCTATAGAAGTGGTCGCAGGTAGTTGCCACGTATGTCAGCTATGCTGTTTAAGACTTTAAAAAGAAGAAAAAAAAGAAAGAAAGAACGAAAATAAGAAGAGAAAAAAGAAAGAGAAGAAGAAACCAGAAACAAAGCAAAACAAAAAGAACAAAGGAAAACCACAACCAAAAAAAAAAAAAAAGCTCACCGGAAGTAGATTCTGTGGGGATGCTGTAGGTGGCACTGTTGCTCCACTATTCCGCAGCCGTGGCTGCGCTGCTCCGCAGGGCCCTTTATAGCTCTGGCTGGGGTGGGAACGAATGGGAGGCTGTTGATCTCTGTGGGAAGTCTAAGGGCGGCCACCCTTTCCCAGTCGCCCGCTAAGGGGTCCGAAGCTCCCCAGGACTCCCAGCCTGCTGGGCTGAGTGTGCCGGGGCGATCCCACTCCTCCGCTGGGCTCCTGTCTCTTTAAGACCGCTGAAAAAAGCGTGCACTTTTCTTCTATTTTTTTTCTTTCCTTCCCGGGAGCCGGCTGCAAGCACCCTGGCGCGTTCCCCCCTCAGATCCTGCCCCTCTGTCTCTCCAATCTCCGCTTCACCATGCGCTGTGTGTCGGTGCTCCCGGTGCAGATCACCGGGGCCGGTTATTTCGTGGGTCTGTACTTCCCCTCCCTCTGGCTCTGAATCCTCTCCTCCCGCCGGTGCGCTGAGGTGGGGGTGCGCTCAGGTCCCGCCGGGTCGCGGCTCCGTATCTTACCCGCCTTGTGGGGTGCCAAGTCCTCTCGGGTGTAGCTGTATGCTGTGCGCTTTCCTGTGTATTCTGGTCTCTCTTTTAGGAATAGTTGTATTTGCTGTATTTTCATAGATATATATAGTGTTGGGAGGAGATTTCTGCCACCCTGCTCAGGCCACCATCTTCCCGGAAGTCTCCGGGGTATCTTTTCTGAGGGGCAGGTTTGAGGGGTGGCGGCTCCCTTCCTCACACCCCTCGTGTCTGCGGACTGGGGCATGGAGGGGACCGTGAGCGTCACGAGCACCCAGGTGGAGGTGGGTGACCCTGGGCATGGCGCTCCACCCCCGGGGTCCCCCCGCTGCCGTCTGGTGCCCGCATGCAGCTGCCCCCTCACCGCTTCGTGGCCGCTCCATCCAGCCCTCCGCCCTGACGCCGCCCAGCGGACAAGCAGGGGGTGTGTGCCGGACACTTACCCGACGGCAGAGGAGGGAGGGGGTGCCAGCCGAGCTTGAGACTGCAGGTCGTGAAGTTGGCCATCTCTGCTGGAGTTCATGGCTCCATAAAGTGTCAAAAGATCTCCCTGAGGACACTCAGTACCTCACTCTTTTTAGGTCTTTTCTGAAATATCATGAAATCTCTGAAATTCTCAGTGAGACCGTCTTGACCCCCTGTTTGAAATTGTCCTATACCTTCTAGGGCCTCTTATTTCTGTTCTATTTTTTATTTTTCTCTTTAGCACTTACCTGAACATTTTCTTTCCATCTTTCGTGACTTCTTCCCCTCCTTCCTCTCTCTCTCTTCTTCTTTCCCATCCTCTCCTCGCACAGTTTATCTGTTTGTGCTGAACTTGGGCAGGTGGTCCTGAGTCTTTGCTCCTCTGTTCCTGGATCTAAAACTGGGTCTGACATGCAGCAGGCACTTAAATATATCTTAAATGACTAGAAGAGCTCTCAAATAAGCCACTGTGTCCTCTTTCTCTCTGTCTACTCCCTTCTTCTCTCCGTCGACGGGCTTCCCCTGTGCTCCCCAATGCTCGCAAGGCACGGACTCCTCCCCGGCTCTCCAGCTGCCACGTCCCAGCTCCGCCCACACTCAGGGTCTGAGCTGCTGCTTCTCAGCCTCAATCCGAAATTCCCAGGTGAGGAGACAGAACCGACGCCACGGGCATCAGGAGTGGGCCTCATCCATCCAAGCATGGCCAGGCTGTCAGGGACGCAACAAGCCATGAAGATTGTTTCCAGGAACCAGGTTTCTGGGATGGGGAGGAAATTCCAGGAAAAGGAGAATTGTGAATTGAAAGGACACCAGTTATTTACAGTAGCTCAAGAGTAATGATGAATATTTTGTGAATCATTTTATATTTCTTTAACTTTTTAAGTGGGTTCACAAGAGGGTGCTGCCGTTAGTGAGCTCAGGCTGCGAAACACGCGGCCATGGGCTGGGGGACTGAAACAACAGACACGGATTTCGTCACGTTCTTGAGGCTGCAAGTCCGACCTCAGGGTGCCAGCATGGCGGGGCTCTGGCAAGGACCCTCTCCCCGGCTTGCAGATGGCCACCTTCTCGCTCTGCTTATGTGGGGGAGAGAGATGGGGAGGCAGAGCCGGCTCTCTGGGTCTCTGCCCATCAGGGCACTGATCCATCATGAGGGCCCCTCTGTCGTGAACTTACCTAAGCCTCATTGTCTTTCAAAGGCCAAATGCTATCATATTGAAGATTAGGGCTTCAACATATGATTTTTATTTTTATTTTTCTGTGTGTGGGAGCACGATTCAGCGCATAGCAGCTGTTTATCTTCGTATTAGATAAGTTAGCTCAGCACCTAGCAATATTCCCAAGAGCAGATCTCATGATTTCTGTGGACTTTATGCATCATCTAATGGTTTTACGTATTTATCGATGCCTTTGTTGTATAATGATGCTGGGGAAATGGTAAAAATTGGAAACTTTGGTTATTTAATAATGATGTAGTGAAAGAGAATGTTGCATTTATGGGTAAATGATTTTGAAAAGGTGGTAATAGAGTGTGGGGGATTTAGAATTTGATTTAGGAGAGCGCAACCCTATACTAAAATGCACAGATACACTTGGTGAGCTAATGTTCTTGATGGGCCTCTAAGCAAGGCTTGACTTCAGGGTAATAGCTTCCAAGTTGTCCCTTGCTGTTTGACAATGTTAATGGGCAGGAAGGAAGTAATGATTTATAAAGTGGTGTTGGGGCTGGAGTTAACACGTCTCCCTGGCCACCGCGCGATGTGCAGAAGCACGCAGCAGACGTAGCCACAGAGGAGGAATCTGCACTAATCTCGCATGTTGTTCAATTTCTAAGCTCCTGCAGCTCTTTTTCTGACAATACAGAGCCTAAGGATGACCCTTGAGGAAGCCTTAAAGGCAGTTACAATACAATATGCCTGTTACATCTGGATGCTCGGTTATATCTGAATTTCAAACAAAGAATAATTCTCTAGTAGGAGTATGTTCCATATATTGCATGGGTAAATGCTAACTAAGAAATTAATTGTTATTTATCTGAAATTCAAATTTAACTGGCTGTCTTGTAACTCTACTGAGAGCCCACATTGTTTCCTAAGAGGTTATCAACTCACATAGATACAAAAATTTCCTTTAATTCTTAGCAATTAAAGAAAGCATGGGTCAACCTGCCAAAGGTTATGCTTAAAATCAAGTGCAGGTAGAAAAAAATTCTGTTATTAAATGCTCTGTATTGATGTTTAATAGTTTAAGAGAGTGACAGTATTCATGTGGCTGTGGTGGGAATGTGTGGACTTAAAAAAAATTTCACTGTACATTTAAAAGAGGGAATCTAGTAAAGCATGGGGTGAACAAGCCAGAAGGAGCTAGATTCATAGTTCAATATCCCTCATTTTATAGAAAAGGAACTGAATGACAGTGGGAATAAAGTCTTAAAGTCAGACCCGAAAAAGCCAGGTGACATCACTTAAAAATTAGGAGAATCCCTGCCCTAGAGGTTTGACTCCCTACAGATACGCAGGTCTGGCAGTCTTCATGGTTTGATAACAATGGCGTTAGATCTGTCGCTGTTTTTCTCCACTACAGACAATTAAAACTTGAGGATGCTCAGTATTGTTTAACAATATGGAGAGGAGGGATATTTACATTCATTACGGGTATGAATGCAAATACAGGCCAGGTATTATTCTAGACACTTTATATACATTATCCCATTGCATGCTTACAGCAACCCTAAGCGGTTGGCATTATCCCACCACTTCATAATGAAACTCAGGTTCAGAGAAGTCAAGTAATTTGCCTAAGTCCACGCAGTTCCAAAGTGGCAGAGCAGAGACTTAAGCCCAGTTTGACTTTCAACCTTACAAAGATACACTACAGAGTCTCTTGCTTTTTTACTAGGAGGTATGTGTAATTGCAAGGACCTGGGACTTGCAATGATTGGGGAGAAGTAAGCTACGTTTCTTGAGCTCGTTAGAGGTGAGGGGAGTACAGGTTATGAGGGGGCTGCTGTTGGGGGAGCCCCAGCTGTCAGGGTGTCTGTACTCACACTCCAGGTGGGGGCAGGTTAGGCTATACACCCACAGATTCTCACAGCCAAGTTTAAAACAGTTTAAATGAAGCAAAGTATTCAATTAGAGATGCTTGCGGAAACCAGGCACGTATCATCTGTGTCAGCAGAGAAGGAGGAGAAAATATTTAGCCTTTGCAAGCTGTGAGCACTTCAGAGATGACGATGTTGGCTCACGGAAGAGCAAAAGAATACATCCAATACCTTAGAGAGATTAATTTCCCTAGGAAAAAAAATAAAACAAAGGAAGATCCTCTGATTACATTTAAATATTTCCTTGCCAATGCTTGGGGGAATTCTAGCATTCCTGCCTGCAGAGGAAAGCTTTTGTGCCTGGGAAAAAGGTGATTAGGGCACCGAGCCTGGGAGGAGATGAGGGAGGGGCTGGGGAGGAAGGGGTGTTTCAATAGACAGCACAGGTGCAAGTTTGGGGTGAGTGATGGCCGCACAAATGGCCCTGGCACAGAGCAGAGGAAACCCAGGCAGAAGATTAATTGAATTACAGCTACAGTATGTGTGCATTTTATTTCTGCTGTGGAGTCTAATGGGTTGCCGGGCCAGCTCACCAGCTGGGGGAAGGTCAGAATATCGAGGAAATGGGCGGGATAGAGATGAACAGCTTTCCGGATGGGGAACAATCCTTTGGTTGTTTGCTTTGGTAGAGCTTTTTTAGGGTCTGAACGGGCTCAGTTTATAATCTCCTTTGTTTAAAGGCAGTTTAATTAGTTTTCATGCCAGGATATGATCTGTTTCTGAATGGTTCACTTTAAGACATGGAGGGTAAATTGGGATAAGGAGTGAAATATTTGTTTTGGTAACACAATTTCTCACTTTATTAAGAGAAGTGATAGTAGGATTTTTTTTCTTTAGGGCACTGTCAATACAATTTAAGAAAAATTAATATCCAGATACTTCCACTGTAGCAGTAGATGTTGCTAAAGTATCCTCTTTGTGAGTAGATTCATGGTGCATGTAAATTATTAATATGATTTCATTTATCAATATGATTTCATATTTCCTTGGAATACTAATAAAATTAGTTAAGTGATATGAACAAGTTGATGCCCAAATATTTGCCTAATCTCTTAAAAGCATTTGTTTATTTCTAGGTAACTAAGCATTTAGATGAATCAGTTGCTCAATCTTTTATTTAGGCACTTATTCAATTATCTATTTAATTTATTCAGGTAATATCTTGTGTCCATGTATTCCACTGCTTTTTGAATTATGTGTTTTAATGCTTTCATCAATGTCCCTTTGGATAACTTAGCAGGAAGCACACGCATATATCTCAAGGTGCAGCAAAACTGGTTCTCATTCAGAAAAAATATAGTAAGTCTCCTAAAAAAGTAGACATTCTATGGGATATGCACACACACACAGACACACTGCGCAACAACATAAATAGGAAAAAAGTCATGGACGGTTGAAAAGAAAGACCTGAATTCAAATCCAGCCTTTCGCTCTTTGTCGTCAGGTGACCCTGGGTAAGCTACTTACATTCGGAGATTCAATTCCTTCACCTGTAAAACTGAGACCATAATAATATCTTATAGGGTTGTTGTGAGATTTAAATGGGGTCATGTATGGACAGCACTCAGCATTCTTCTTTAAGAAAGGCCAAGTTCTTCACTCCCACCCCTGCCTCGACAACTGTTTCAGAGAAAATGTGGTCGGTTGGAAAGACTGCGAAACTGGTGTCTCATGGTCGGGGTCTAATTTAGCTATGGAATCTTAAAGAAGTCACTTCAGCCTCTCTGACATTTGGGCCAACCTGCCTTCTGGGAGTCGGACCCCCGAGTTCTTCCTCTCCTGGCTGACCTCCTTCTCGGCTGCTGACACTGTGGTGTGCTGTGATCTTGGGCGCCCCCTAGAGTCCTGCTCCCAGTCACTATGTGTCTATACAAACTCGGGAGTGTGTGTGTCATTGTGACTTAGACGACCCACGTCCCGGGATCACAGAAGGCTGTGTATCTGCCCTGCCTATTTAACAGGGTTACTGTGAGGAACTAATAAAATAAGTAAGAGCCATTTGCAACATGACAAGTGCTAGACAAATATTCATTAAGTCTTTGTACCTTTATTGCTATAGCCCCGAATACTTTGTTCTTCCTTTCAAAAATTTAAATCACCTTGTGAATTTGACTTCATTTAGTCTCACTACATCCCTTTAAAGTAAAGAGCTAATTGCTTGGTTTAATAAACTTCTCCCTTCTGACAGTCTATTAGCTGTTTTCTCCGTGATAAGTTGTACAAAGTGACAGCGGGATTGGCTTTGAGGTCTTCCAGGGTTTTCTACTTAAAGCCTTTCCTAGGGAGTCTAACATCAAAAATATAAAGGAAGGAGGGGATGGCTTTTTGTTTCTGTTCTTTTCTCTCTCTTTGCAGTTGGCAACACACTTTGATAAGGTTCTTGGGGAATTACAAATAAAATTAATAATGAAAACAGTGGGTTAGAATCTGTCCCTGAGGAATATGTTCCTTAGGCTCAACCAGAAGCCCAGAATTCTGAAGCCGTAGCGCAACAAAGGGGTTCTTGTGGGGCCGCTGTCTATTCACCCCGTAACTGCAGCCCTGGACTAACCCATACAACCTCCGGCAGTTCAGGGCACGTGACCTGGGAGAACCCGCATTCCTGCTCTGCACTGCGTCGTGCTGGGGACCATGCTGTTTGCAGTTGTAACTATAATGACCTTCCAATGATGTTATTTCGCGCGAGAACCTTATGTGATTTAATAGATCACTGTCCTCTACTAGGCTTTAGGCGCTTTGAGGATATGTTGCCCTGGCCCTGCTGCAGAGCTTCATCGCCAGTGCTTAGCAGGGTGCACGGCATAAAGTGGGCAGGCGACTACTTGTTGATTCCATTCACAGGATGCCTAGCGAGGGGGTGAGACCCAGACGGAGGGTGCATGTCAGAGCCACACATCTTAGAACTCCCGCTTCCACTTCTCAGCCCTCTCGGCACGTGCGATGGTAAGACTGTGTATTTGATTCTCAGGTGCGAAATCAGCGTTGTAGATTTCACCATCACAGCGGCATGAACAGCACCAAAAGCGGTGTAGGCTGTTCTTCACACGTTGGAAATGCGTTATAAAACGGATCCTCTCCTGACTGTGAATTATCTGCAGCACATTTAGGGTAGGAGCCACTAAATGTCCAGACTAATACTTCTTCATAGCGGAGCTCGTGTGGTGCAGGAGCACAGGAGAAAGGGGCGGGCTGCTGGGGTTGCGAATGAGAAACAGGCGTAGAGGCAACACGAAGGGAGCCCTGGAGGAGAGATCCTGGCCACGCGTGAGACCTGAGAGGGGAAAATTATCAACGTGTAGACCGCAAAAGCCGGGGAATCAGGGTCATTGACGAGTGAGGTAATTGACAACATATACTTACATTTTTCTGTCTTCAAGAACAACTAACATGCTACAGCTAGTTATCAGGAAGAATTTCCATTAGTTTGATTAAAAGAATGTTTGCATCATAGCATCCCAAAGTGGTAGAGCTGGAAGAAAAACTGGAGGGTGCCTCCTGCAGTGATTTCAGTTTTCTTGCCAATGAAATCAAGACTTTCCCAAAGATCTTCATGGGCGTTACTTTTATTTTGTGTCCGTGTTTATTTAAGAATTACATGGCGTGCTTGGAATTATGGTGCGATAGCTCATACAGCAAGGGGGTCCAGCACAGCCCTTGGGGACAGTGGGCCTAAGCTGGACTAAGGGGGTCTGATAACGGGGGGCACTGCCACTCTGCTCCCTTCCCAGAAAGGCTGAGCACCTGACATGGTACTTTTCTGTGAGCATCCTTAAGTGCCTTTCTTACACACCTCACCACACTATTTTTTCCCTGATATACCGTTTTTATACGAGATTCTATTGGTTTCATGTGGACATTGCTCACGTCACGGTGCTGAGAAGAACATCCAGGCGTCTGAAAGAGCAGAACTAAGGTGTGATTTTTTTGTTGACACCTCAAGATGTTTTGTCTTCGTGAGTCGATTTTCCCAAGAATGTTTTGTTTCTTAATACAATCAGTATTTTGGGGGTCCACAGGAGAAAGTGTTCTTTGAAATATTCGAAATATATAAGAAACAGCCTGCCTTCTGCTTCCCTGTTTCAACAAGCTAAGTCCTTCAGAAAATTACCCTCTGAAACGAGGAGCCTGTCACTCTTGCAAGCCGATGGGTGTCACAGCGCGTGTCCCCCACACAAGGGTCCTTCCTTAGCAATGGCACCTGGAATAAGCCTGCGTTTCCTTGACGGCTGGAGCCCTCCTCACCAGATCGAGGCAGGAGGCTCTAGCCCACACCTGTAAGGTCCTAGGCACGTCTGTGGCCTGTTCGTCCTGAATCAGGGACCGGAAGACCGCCTCTGCCCATCAGGACTGAGAGAGTAAACTGATGCTAACTGCATGGCTGACATCTAGTGGACATATGCTGGTGGTGCTGTTTACAACCCGGCTTCTGTTTTGCTCTTCAGAATATTATTGATATGGGGAAAAAAACCACATTTGAAGAAAACGTTATCTTAAAATACAGAGTTCTAGCACTAGCTATTAGTAAGTGATAGGAATGGGAACCTTCTGTAAGTGAGGAATATTATAGCGTTTCAAACGAATGCACAGTAGTTTGAAGTGGAAAAAAAGAACATGTGTTAAAGTTTAGGTTTAGCTGGTTTGTTGGAAAGGGCTGAAGTATGTTGAGTCAAAGCTTGTGAAGTACACGAATGTCTCACAGAACTGGAATGCTTATTATTATTTTTCACCTGTGACTTCTTTTTGATATTCATTTACCTGATGAGGGATGACTCGGAAAAAGATCTGATCTGCCGTGACTCTGGTATGTATGAAATTCCCTTGTGTTGAAACTGTTCTAAGATTCAAATGTGGATAATGGACAAGTAAATGAGTTTTGAATTATTTCAGGGTTTTTTTGACTACCAGAGAAGTTTTATTTATTGCTATTAAAAGTATGCAGAAGAATCATCGACCATGCCAGAGGAAACTTGAAGCACAAAATGTTTCTGGGAAAAAAGTGTCTGTTTTGTTCTAATTAAGGTATTGGAATCCAGATGATTCTGGGTACAATGTAGATTATTATAAAGTTAAAGTCTGATCTTTAGGAAAAAGTCCTGGACATTTTTATTTAAGGGGTTATCGCACATGGAACAACAATAGACAGGGCAATTGATAATGTAGGAGTTAGTTTTTGCACAATGCCATGCTTGGTATAAGTAGTTTTTAATTGTCTATTATAAAAGATACTTTGAAAAAATTAAAAAATTTCTTTTTAATTTTTGTAGTTTTTTTTTAATGCAAGTTTGTTTGCAGAAATTTTCTTCAGAAGAAGAAACTTTTCTCCTGGTTCTGTTCCCCCTCTTAAGGAATGTGAACTTTCAAGCAAAGATAGAGCCTTGTTTGAGAGGGCGTTTTGCCAGGGAGAGCAGCCCTGCTGTGGATGTCGTACTGGATGGGCCCTTGTGTACCACAGAATAGCATTTCGTAATGCGGAAAAGTCATGCTGCTTATGACTTGGGGCAGGTGGCTCACTTTCCTCTTTCTAACTACCAGAAGATCAGATAAACCTTATTCTTGATCTTTTAGATCTGTGTTTACTCTGCACTTAGTTAGAGTGGAGTTGGCCATGGTGAACATTCTGCCTGCAGGTGTAAAGAAGTGGCAAAAATCAGAACTTTACAAGCAATTTCACACAGACCAGTCTTTATATACGTTCCAGCGTTGATACTGAGAAAGGCTTCCTTGGTGATGATGTGGCCATACTCATTAGTATCATACTGAAATTATAAAGCCAGGCCTTTATTTTTTAAAATTGAGGTATAGCTTACACACAGTTGAAATGGAGTATTACAGTTAAATGACTTGTAACATGTGTAGACCAGTGTAATGCACATGCTGTATCAGGATTCAGAGTATTTTCATCTCTCCAGAGACATTCCTTGAACCTCTGCCCAGGCAAACTGGGTCCTCTGCCCTCCCTTCCCACCCCTGCTGCCCCAGGAAACCACCGCTCTGATTTCTTTCACTGTACGTCGCCTATTAGTATTTAATATAAACAGAATCATAGGAATTCTTTTTTTCTTAAGCATGATTACGTTATTCAGTTGAAAGAGTTTAGTTGAATTTGTTTCTGTTTGAGTTTAGTTTTCATTTTGTTTTTTAGCTCAATACTTATTTTGAGTATATAGAACTTCCATAGGCTTCTCTGTGCATTTGGAAGCATCACCCCCTCCCCTCTATGTCCACCTGTCAGCCACTACCTCTTGTAAGTAACAACTTCATTCTTTTCTGGTTTATTCTTCTGTGTTTCTGTTTTGCCATTTTCCCCATCAGTTGCTATTTCATATGTAGAATTTAATTTTTATTTAAAAAAATTTTCCATTTCTCTACTAAGAAATTACTGACTTCACTCAAGGTATCTGTCTTTTCCTTTAAGTCCTTAAATACAGTCATAATAGCACTTTGAAATGTCTTCTCTGCCAAGTCCAACAGCTCTGTCATCCATGGGTCTGTTTCTGTTGAATGTTGTATTGCCTTTCCTGGTCCTGGTGACCTTTTCCTTTCCTTTACATGTCCAGTCCTTTGTGTAGGAGCGCTGGAAAACACGGCTGCTGCACTGTTGAGTCCGAGTCTTGCAGTGTCCCTTACAGAGTGCCGAGCTCTCCTCTGGCAGGAGGCTCATTTGCTGGTGGAGCAGCACAATCCTTTGAGGCTTGTTTTTAACCTGTGTTAGGGTGACAGTCCTATTTCTAGGGCTGGAGCAGCCCTACTCCTAATGTCTGGGATTTTTGAAGTTTCACTGGAATGCCTGGAGTGGTATCTCACCACTCTGGCTGGTCAGAAATTCTATGTCTCCCCAAACTATGCAACCCCTTCAGAAATATGACTCAGGTCCCAGCTCCAGTTTTTTTCTCCCTCACCTTGAAGATTCCTGGACTGCCTTCTTGTCCAGATGATTCGTCTCTGGTGCCATGCTCTGCAAATGCCACCTGCTTCAGACCCTCTCTGGTTTCTGCCTCTTCAGTCCAGCACGGTTGGGATGCTCTGCCTCTCTGTGCCACAGTCCGTGGTGTTTCTTGGGCAGAAAGCAAATGTGGGCTCCACCTTATGTATGTGTTCTCCTTTCAGGCATCCCTGCCCGGTGCTGCGGATGGTCTAGCATCTGAAAAAGGTGCTTTGTCTGGCTTCATTGTTTGTGTCAAGAAGGTGGGTTGGTACCTAGTTATTTCATCATGGCTAGAGGCAGAAACTCCCAGCCACTATTTTTCATTAAGAAATTTCCACACCACTAGGAATTTTAGTAATAATATACCTCCATCTGGATGTTGCTTGTTATGGCCTATATATGGCTAGTTTTATTTGACAGCAGAAGTAAACGCTAAGGAGACAAAGGTTTCCAAATTTCCAAACAACTAAACGCTTGGTGTGTGTGCGTGTAACCCCTGGAAATAACAAAAATGGAGCTGAACATTCTCATTAAAGAAAAAGATACAAAGATATTTCAGATGAGGTATTGTTAGTTTGGGGCCTCCTTTTTGTGCGTCTCTTGGCATTTTAGGATGGTAAGATTCTTAGATTTAGTATATTGGAAACCTTTAAAATATCCACATTGTAGAGGTAAGGAAATGAAGGTCGGATAGTTGAATAGGATGCAAACTTTGTAAACGGAATTACAATCTGAAGTATTCTAGTCACATACTTATTTCAGTAGGAATACAGTATTATGAATGCTTTTTCTTCTTGGAAATAGTGGCTAATTAATAATATATTCTCTTTTGTAAACACAAACAAAAGTGTTTTGCTGGAAATAAGATGTAAACAATCAAAGAATATTTTTCTTTTGTCATGTCATGAATATTAACACACATATGATTTTTTTTTTGCTTTGATTGGTTGTGTGGCTCTAGAGTGTATTAAGTTTAGACTGGCACCTGGGATGTAGGCGGGGGTGAGGTTGAGAGGTAAGGGAGTAAGTAGAAATGGTGGACATAGCAGCCTGAGCAGGAAAACTGAGGAGACCCTAAAGGGTAGCAGATTCTATAAGGAGACCAGGGTGACATAGCACGGAGCCTGAGTGTACAGGGGATAAGGCCAAGGAACAGGCCTCTTGTGGAAATGTACTGAGTATCAGTTATACCAGGCAAGGTGAAGTTTTCTGGTGTCTGTTCTTGTGTCCAAGGAATTTATAATCTACTGGGGAGACAGACATGTAACAGATCTTTATAATTATCAAAATGAGTTCGGTTATCACAGGTTGGCTCTTACATGCAGAGAGAACTAGTTATCTAAATTAATTGAAATTTTTATTAAAATTAAAACAGGTTTCCTTGAATGTTTATCTTTAACTTACAAAGCTTGATCATCTATTCTGCAATTTTTACTTTTTTTATATATCTGAATATCTCAATTAAATAGATTGTTTGCTTAAAAAACATCTCTTTTAGGAATTTAGTTAAAGGAATTCCCTTAAAAATAAAAATAATTCATAAAGTTAATATATGATATTGTCTTCTTAAACACTTCAAATACATAGTTAGGGAAACATATAATCCTAATAAGAAAACCTATTGAAGTACTTTAAACAACTCTTAAAAATCTAATCTTTAATTAAACTTGGAAATAAAATAAAATAAAATAAATGGTTTGGTACTATTAGCAAACTTGAACCAAGTACCTGCAACACCTTTTGGCTTAAAAAATCATAAACTCAATTACATATTTAAACTAGAATCACAAGATTAATCTACCAGATTCTTTAATAGCGCATATCTTTTAAATATTGCAAATATATATACACAGATTATCCTTAATTTTAACACACAATAGTCTGTAATGTGGGAGTTCTTTATGACATAATTGTGTTTATTTCTGAGTCTTCCAAATGCTTATCTACTGAGAGAAACAGATTTATGGTTGTAGGTGAGCTAGGGTTGCTAAGTCAACATTCTGTGACTATAACATGGTTAATACCTTGGATAGTTGGATGCTTCTTGATGTGGGGTTTGAGTTTGTGAAGAAAGACCTGGGTATTTATTTATCCCGAGCTCCAATAGACATAAGGAGCAATTTTGTAGTCACTATGATGCAAGGAAACTCCAGGTCTACAGGAAGTCTTCAGGAAGATTCCTTTTGCAGCCTGTATGCCCTGGGTTTTATCCTCTCACCCAACATTTCCTAACCTATTTTAACTAATCACTTGCTTGGTTAAGATTGTGTTGCCCAGAGTCCTTTTCTGTCACCACATGATTAGACTCTCCTAGTCTACTTATTGTCTGATTCTTTTTTCCTTCTGATTATTGGCCATAGCTTTAAACTATTCTAACAATGACATTGTTGAAAGATCCCAAATAGAGATATGTGTAGAGTTGGGAAGATAACAATGAAAGCTTACTTCCTGTCTTTCTTAGGTAAATGCCTTCTCTCTCTGACCCTCTTAAAACCTGTGCTTCCTTCTATTTTAACACTCTTAAAATATATTCTCTAACTTGGTTATTTTTTCCAGTTGAACCCGTGAGCTTTCTGAGAGATTGGGTTGTGTTTTTGGTTATGTCCTCAGGACACAGCATCTTGCTGGCACATAATAGGTACTTTTTTTGTTGAATAAGAACTTTACTATTTTCATAAGTAACATTGAAGAAGCTTGACTGGAATGAAGTGAGATTGGAAGCAGAAATACTCCTTATAGCAATATTTAAATAATGTCAATGACAGATGATGTAGTCATTGCAAATAAACAGAATAAGGTACTTTCAGGAGGCATTTATTTAAGAAGTAGGGTTAATAAGACTTGATGACTGGAATGGGAGGTGTGAAGTCAAGAAGGACTCTGAGTTGTACCTTGAAGACTGGGTAGATGATCATAATGCCATTAAGTGAAACTGGACCTCAAGAAGTGCACATGTACTTAGGGAATGGTTTTAGGAAAGTTCAGTTTTGAATACGTTGAGTTTGAAATAACTGTGGATTGCCCAGGTGGAAACTTCATGTAGGTTGTTGGAAAGTTCTACAACTCATAAATCTGGGCTAGAGATAAGATTTATAATAACCCATGGATGATTACTGAAATAGGGGAGAGGTTGAGATTTTCAAGGGGGAATATATGGAGTGAGAAGACAAGAATGTGGTTAATTTAACCTGAGGGAAAATCAGAAGTTGTCAGCTTCTGGCCTGACAGAAGTAGAGATGTTGGGAGAAAAAATTAAGGAAGAAGATAAGAAATTGTGGGAGGAAAACAAAATGCTGAGCCCAGATATTATGGTAGCCAACAGGAGGGATTAATAACAGTATCAAATGCCTCAGATAAGGATCAAAAAATAAGGATGTGGCAGTCGGGAAGTCCAGTGAACAGCGAGGAAGGCCCGCCGTTCACGCGTTACTGCACAGAAGCTGTGCTAGGCTCCTTTGATCTGCTGGGAGTCAGACCAATGTGAATTGAACCCGTGCTCTGCCACTTCTGGTGGTTTTATGCCAGACAAACTTCTCACGTTTGACCCATGGTTTACTTGGGTGTAAAATGGAGATAAGCCCTCACACTACTGAGGATGAGAGGAAATAACCTCTGTTTTCTAGATAAAGTGAAGGACAATGAGAAGATATGCATTTTGACTGAGAGAAGATAGATGAGTGATTTTGAAACTTGGGAAGCAGGAAGCAAATCCCTTTTTTCTTTCTCTTGTATTATTTGGCCCTTGACTCCACTTTTAACAACGAAGTCCACAGTAGTATGCTAATATATCATAAAGTGCAGGTCTCAGTTGTGATATTGGTTGACAGGCTTGAAATTAGAACTACTATTTATAAATTATTTCTGGAGGAAAATATTTTTCAAGGCATAACCACTTCACACATGGACTTGGGAGCAAAACTAGTCTGTCAGTGGAACACTGCCTGTACTTGCTTGTCAGGGTGCAGTCATACCTCCACCTCGTGCGTAGAAGTGATTCCCATTTCATTAAGCTTTGAGCATACGTGTGTTTAGAAACATGGATGGAAACATTCCCGCCAACAGTGTGGGAGGGTTCCCCTTTCTCCACATCCTCTCCAACACTTGTTATTTCTTGTCTTTTCGATGGTGGCCATTCTACCTGATGTGAAGTGATATCTCACTGTGGCTTTGATTTACATTTCGCTGATGATTAGCCATGTGCAGCATCTTTTCATATGCCTGTTGGCCACCTGTATTTTTTTTTCTTTGGAAATATGTCTGCCAAGTCCTCCGCTGTTTTTTAATCAGGTTATTTGGTTTTTCTTTTGGTGTTCAGGCATATGATCTCTTTATATGTTTTGGATGTTAACCCCTTATAGGATAAATCATTATGAATATACTCTCCCATATTGTAGGGTGTCTTTTTGTTCTGCTGATGGTGTCCTTTGCTGTATAGACACTTTTTAGTTTGATTTAGTCCCACTTGTTCAGTTGTAATTTTGTTTTTCTTGCCCGAGGACATGTGTCCAGGAAAAAATTGCTCACGTATGTTCAAGAGATTTTTGCCTATGTTTTCTTCAAAGAGTTTTATGGTTTCATGTCTTACATGTAAGTCTTTAATCTATTTCTAGTTTACTTTCGTGTATGGAGTTAGACAATAATCCAGTTTCATTCTCTTTCATGTAGCTGTCCAGTGTTCCCAGCATCAGTTATTGAAGAGACTGTCTTTTTCCCACTGTATATCCATGGCTCCTTTATCATATATTAATTGATCACATATGCTTGGATTTATATCTGGGCTCTCTCTTCTGTTCCATTGATTGCTGGGTCTGTTCTTGTGCATACGACATCTATTAAAAATAACACTTTCAGGAATGGAAAAAAAGGAACTTACTCAAAATAACCTATATAGATAGGGTTTGCCATACAGATTTCTCTAAAAGCAGTGGGGACCATGAATGTGGATTTCTGTTCCCCTTACCTTACTTCATCCCAACTTTGGGTCCTCCAAGGCAGAGCATGCTCCTAGGATGTTGTCTGCATGGTGTCCCTCATTGACAGTGTTCCTTTGGCTAGTTACTCATTAGTTTCCTGCTAATGAATGACCAGGTCAGCATCGGTTGTGGGAAACAGCTGCAGATGCTTGTAAGGCCACTTTGGCTCCCTGTCCGCCTACAGTGAGTCATATAATAACAACTTTCAGATGGCTCTCTCCTCACTGAACCTATGAAGTCCCCTCATTTGTATCTGAATTCTCATCCCCCTTAACTTGAATGTCCCTCCCCTAGTTCTAACCCTCAGCTACTTGTTTGAACCCCTTGGGGGATCTTCTCACAATCCCCATGCCCAAACCAATTAGACCAGGTCTTTAGGTATGAGATCCTGAGTGTCCCCAAAGTGCAGCCGATCTAGAGAACCCGTCACTCCAAACTCTCTTTCTGGAGCTGGGGTCGGGGGTCATGTCCTGTCACAGGTGAAGTGGCTCTGTGGCTGTAGCCTTTCAAATCAGCTGAGGAGAGGGGCATTGTTATGGGCTAAATTGTGCCCCTCAGACTCATATGTTGAAGTCAAAACCCCCAAGACCTCAGAATGTGACGAAATTTGGAGAAAGGTCTTTAAAGGGGTGATTAGGTTAAAGTGAAGTCATTAGGGGGCCCCACAAATGCTTGAAATGATATTATAGTATAATAAACTCTTCAAGTAAGGAAATCAGATCCCATTAATTTTTTAAAATAATTTATTTTGGTATCATTAATCTACAATTACACGTGCAATATTATGGTGATTAAACTACCCCCCTCATTAGGTCCCCCCCACCAACCCCATTACAGTCACTGTCCATCAGCGTAGGGAGATGCTATAGAATCACTACTTGTCTTCTCTGAGTTGTACAGCCCTCCCCGTGACCCCCCAACATTACATCTGCCCCTTTTTTTCCTCTTAACCCGCCTAGTTTAATCACCATAATATTGCACGTGTAATTGTAGATTAAAAAAAAAAAAAAAAAAAAATGTGAGTCTGCTGCTGTTTTGTTCCTTCAGTTTTTTTCTTTGTTCTTATACTCCACATAGGAGTGAAATCATTTGATACTTGTCTTTTTCGGCTTGGCTTATTTCACTGAGCATAATACCCTCTAGCTCCATCCATGTTGTTGCAAATGGTAGGATTTGTTTTCTTCTTATGGCTGAATAATATTCCATTGTGTATATGTACCACATCTTCTTTATCCATTCATCTACTGATGGGCACTTAGGTTGCTTCCATTTCTTGGTTATTGTAAATAGTGCTGCAATAAACATAGGGGTGCATCTGTCTTTTTGAAACTGGGCTGCTGCATTCTTAGGGTAAATTCCTAGGAATGGGATTCCTGGGTCAAATGGTATTTCTATTTTGAGTTTTTTGAGGAACCTCCATACTGCTTTCCACAATGGTTGAACTAATTTGCATTCCCACCAGCAGTGTAGGAGGGTTCCCTTTTCTCCACATCCTTGCCAACATTTGTTGTTGTTTGTGTTTTGGATGTTGGCCATCCTCACTGGTGTGAGGTGATATCTCATTGTGGTTTTAATCTGCATTTCTCTGATGATTAGCGATATGGAGCATCTTTTCATGTGCCTTTTGGCCATCTGAATTTCTTCTTTAGAGAAGTGTCTATTCATGTCTTCTGCCCATTTCTTAATTGAATTATTTGCTTTTTATTTGTTAAGGTGAGTGAGTTCTCTATATATCTTGGAGGTAAACCCCTTATCAGATATGTCACTTATGAATATATTCTCCCATACAGTAGGATGTCTTTTTGTTCTACTGATGGTGTCCTTTGCTGTACAAAAGCTTTTCAGCTTGATATAGTCCCACTTGTTCATTTTTGCTTTTGTTTCCCTTGCCCGGGGAGATATGTTCATGAAGAAGTCGCTCATGTTTATGTCCAATAGATTTTTGCCTATGTTTTTTTCTAAGAGTTTTATGGTTTCATGACTTACATTCAGGTCTTTGATCCACCTTGAGTTTACTTTTGTGTATGGGGCTAGACAGCAGTCCAGTTTCATTCTCTTACATGTAGCTGTCCAGTTTTTCCAACACCAGCTGCTGAAGAGGCTGTCATCTCCCCATTGTATATCCAAGGCTCCTTTATCAAATATTAATTGATTGTATATGTTTGGGTTAATGTTTGGATTTTCTATTCTGTTCCACTGGTCTGTGGGTCTGTTTTTGTGCCAGTACCAAATTGTCTTGATTACTGTGGCTTTGTAGTAGAGCTTGAAGTCAGGGAGCGTAATTCCCCATGTTTGATTCCTCCTCAGGATTGCTTTGGCTATTTGGGGTCTTTTCTGGTTCCGTATGAATTTTAGAATTATTTGTTCGAGTTCATTGAAGAAAGCTGTTGGTAGTTTGATAGGGATTGTGTTGAATCTGTAGATTGCTTTGGGTAGTATAGCCATTTTGACAATATTTATTCTTCCTAGCCAAGAGCATGGGATGGATTTCCATTTGTTAGTGTCCTCTTTATTTTCTCTTAGGAGTGTCTTGTAGTTTTCAGAGTACAGGTCTTTCACTTCCTTCGTTAGGTTTATTCCTAGGTATTTTACTCTTTTTGATGCAATTGTGAATGGAATTGTTTTTCTGATTTCTCTTTCTGTTAGTTCGTTAGTGTATAGGAAAGCAACAGATTTCTGTGTGTTAATTTTGTATCCTGCAACTTTGCCGAATTCAGATATTAGTTCTAGTAGTTTTGGAGTGGAGTCTTTAGGGTTTTTTATGTACAGTATCATGTCATCTGCAAATAGGGACAATTTGACTTCTTCTTTACCAATCTGGATGCCTTGTATATCTTTGTTTTGTCTGATTGCTGTGGCTAGGACCTCCAGTACTATGTTGAATAACAGTGGAGAGAGTGGGCATCCCTGTCTTGTTCCCAATCTTAGATAAAAAGCTTTCAGCTTCTCGCTGTTAAGTATGATGTTAGCTGTGGGTTTGTCATATATGGCCTTTATGATGTTGAGGTACTTGCCGTCTATACCCATTTGGTTGAGAGTTTTAATCATGAATGGATGCTGAATTTTGTCAAATGCTTTTTCAGCATCTATGGAGATGATCATGTGGTTTTTGTTCTTCTTTTTGTTGATATGGTGGATGATGTTGATGGATTTTTCGAATGTTGTACCATCCTTGCATCCCTGGGATGAATCCCACTTGATCATGGTGTATGATTCTCTTGATGTATTTTTGAAATCGGTTTGCTAATATCTTGTTGAGTATTTTTGCATCTATGTTCATCAGGGATATTGGTCTGTAATTTTCATTTTTGGTGAGGTCTTTGCCTGGTTTTGGTATTAGAGTGATGCTGGCTTCATAGAATGTGTTTGGAAGTATTCCCTCCTCTTCTATTTTTTGAAAAACTTTAATGAGAATGGGTGTTATTTCTTCTCTATATGTCTGGTAGAATTCAGCGGTGAATCCATCTGGTCCAGGGATTTTGTTCTTGGGTAGTTTTTTGATTACTGATTCAATTTCGTTGCTGATGATTGGTCTGTTTAGTTTTTCTGTTTCTTGCTTGGTCAGTCTTGGAAGGTTGTATTTTTCCAAGAGGTTGTCCATTTCTTCTGGGTTTTGCAGCTTGTTAGCATATAGATTCTCATAATATTCTCTTATAATTCTTTGTATTTCTGTGGGGTCCATTGTTATTTTTCCTTTCTCATTTCTGATTCTGTTTATGTGTGTAGATTCTCTTTTTCTCTTAATGAGTCTGGCTAGGGGTTTATCTATTTTGTTTATTTTGTCAAAGAACCAGCTCTTGGTTTCATTCATTTTTTCTATTATTTTATTCTTCTCAATTTTATTTATTTCTTCTCTGATCTTTATTATGTCCCTCCTTCTGGTGACTTTGGGCCTCATTTGTTCTACTCTTTCCAATTTCAGTAATTGTGTCTTTAGAGTATTCATTTGGGAATGTTCTTCCTTCTTTAAATAGGCCTGGATTGCAATATACTTTCCTCTTAGAACTGCCTTTGCTGCATCCTACAAAAGTTGTGGCTTTGTGTTGTTGTTGTAATTAGTCTCCATATATTCTTTGATTTCTGTTTTGATTTGGTCATTAACCCATTGATTAATTAGGAGAATGTTATTAAGTCTCCATGTATTTGTGAGCCTTTTTTATTTCTTTCTAAAATTTATATCTAGTTTTATACCTTTGTGATCTGAGAAGGTGGTTGGTAGGATTTGCATATTTTTTAATTTAGTGAGGTTCTTTTTGTGCCTAGTATGTGGTCTATTCTGGAAAATGTTCCATGTGCATTTGAGAAGAATGTGTATCCTGTTGCTTTTGGGTGCAGAGTTCTGTAGATGTCTGTTAGGTCCATATGTTCTAGTGTGTTGTTCAGTGCCTCTGTGTCTTTACTTATTCTCTGTCTGGTTGATCTGTCCTTTGGAGTGAGTGGTGTGTTGAAGTCTCCTAAAATGAACACATTGCTGTCCATTTCCTCCTTCAATTCTGTTAGTATTTGTTTCACATATGCTGGCGCTCCTGTATTGGGTGCATATATATTTATAATGGTTATATCTTCTTGTTGGACTGACCCCTTTATCATTATGTAATGTCCTTGTTTATCTCTTGCTACTTTCTTCATTTTGAAGTCTATTTTGTCTGATACAATTACTGCAACACCTGTTTTTTTCTCTTTGTTGTTCGCATGAAATATCTTTTTTCATTCTTTCACTTTTAGTCTGTGTATATCTTTGGGTTTGAGTTGAGTCTCTTGTAAGCAGCATATAGATGGGTCTTGCTTTTATATTCATTCTGTTACGCTGTGTCTTTTGATTGGTGCATTCCGTCCATTTACATTTAGGGTGATTATCGATAGATATGTACTTATTGCCATTGCTGGCTTTAGATTCGTGGTTACCAAAGGTCCAAGGGTTGCTTCTTTACTATCTAACAATCTAACTTGACTTTCTTGTTAAGTTATTGTAAACACAGTCTGATGTTTCTTTATTTCTCTCCCTTCTTATTTTTCCTCCTCCATTCTTTATATACTATGTGTTTTATTCTTTGCCTTTAGTTAGTATTTGGATGGTCTGCTTTCTTTGCTATGATTTTATTTTCTCTGGTGACATCTTTTTAGCCTTAGGAGTGCTTCCTTCTAGAGCAGTCCATTTAAGATATCCTGTAGTGGTGGTTTGTGAGAGGCAAACTCTCTCAACTTTCACTTGTCTAGAAATTGTTTAATCCCTCCGTCATATTTAAACGATAATTGTGCTGGATACAATATTCTTGGTTCGAGGCCCTTCTGTTTCATTATGTTAAATATATCATGCCATTTTCTCCTGGCCTGTAACGTTTCTGTTGAGAAGTCTGATGATAGTCTGATGGGTTTTCCTTTGTAGGAAAATCTTTTTTCTCTCTCTTGCTGCCTTTAATACTCTGTCTTTATCTTTCATCTTTGCCATTTTAATTATTATGTGTCTTGGTGTTGTCTTCCTTGGGTCCCTTGTGTGGGGAGATCTGTGGGCTTCCATGGACTGCGAAACTCTTTCCTTCCCCAGTATGGGAAAGTTTTCAGCAATTGTTTCTTCAAAGACACTTTATATCCCTTTTTGTCTCTCTTCTTCCTCTGGTACTCCTATAATGCAAATATTGTTCTGTTTGGATTGGTCACACAGTTCTCTTAATATTCTTTCATTCCTAGAGATCCTTTTATCTCTCTCTGCCTCAGCTTCTCTGTATTCCTGTTCTCTGATTTCTATTCCATTAACAGTCTCTTGCATCTCATCCAGTCTGCTGTTAAGCCCGTCGATCGCTTGTCTGATTTCTGCATTGTCTTTCCTGACTTCCCTCACTTTCTCCCTCAGCTCTTGCACATTTCTCTGTAGATCCATTAGTATGGTTATGACTTTTATTCTGAATTCTTTTTCAGGAAGATTGTGAATTTCCATCCCTTCAAGCTCCCTCTCTGGGGTTGTCTGGTTGATCTTAGTCTGAACCATTTTCATGTCTTTTCATGGCTATAGAAGTTGTCGCTGGTAGTTTCCACGTACGTCAGCTGTGCTCTTTAAGACTTTAAAAAGAAAAAAAAAAGAGAAAAAAGAAAGAGAAGAAAAAAGAAAAAACAAAACAAAACAACAGCCAAAAAAAAAAAACCCCCCACCGGGAGTGGATTCCGTGGGGATGCTGTATGTGGTGCTGTTGCTCCACTATTCCAGAGCCATGGCCGCGCTGCTCCGCAGGGCCCTTTATAGCTCTGGCTTTGGTGGGAACGAATGGGAGGCTGTTGATATCTGTGGGAGGTCTCAGGGCGGCCACTCTTTCCCCGTCTCCTGCTAAGGGGTCCGAAACTCCCCAGGACTCCCAGTCTGCTGGGCTGAGTGTGCCGCGGCGATCCGGCTCCTCCGCTGGGCTCCTGTCTCTTTAAGACCGCTGAGAAAAGCACGACTTTTCTTCTTTTTTTTTCCCTTTCCCGGGAGCCGGCTGTAAGCACCCTGGCGTGTACCCCGCTCAGACCCTGCGCCCTCTTTCTCTCCAATCTCCGCTACACCACACGATGTGTGTCAGCGCTCCCGGTGCAGATCACTGGGGCTGGTTATTTTTCGGGCCTGTACTTCCTCTCCCTCCCGGCTCTGAATCCTCTTCTCCCGCCAGTGCACTGGGGTGGGGGAGCGCTTGGGTCCCGCCGGGTTGCGGCTCTGTATCTTACCCACCTCACGTGGTGCCGAGACCTCTCAGGTGTAGCTGCAGGCTGTGCGCTTTCCTGTGTATTCTGGTCTCTCTTTTAGGAATAGTTGTATTTGCTGTGTTTTCATAGATAAATATAGTGTTCGGAGGAGATTTCTGCCACCCTGCTCAGGCCACCATCTTCCCGGAAGTTCCCATATCCCGTTCATTTTTATGAGTTCCTAAATGGTACATAACAGGCACTCAAAAAATACATGTTAATAAATGGATACATTGATTAATTAGTGAGTATATAACCTATCAAGTTTAAATTATTTTGTCTTCTAAAATATTTTATATTTTCTGTCCTCTTCAAAATGCATCTTTTGTTCCATGTAGCCTGCCGATAACAGTTTCCCACAAACTGCTGTGTGTCACACATATTGTGCATTGGCTTAAGATATTGCCCCACCTGAGAAACTTTGTTTTTCGAAATTCATTTCTCACATCTGCTTGGCTATAAACCATGGATCCCGTCTATACTCAGCACACATTTACTGAGGCTCTGTCTGTGCCAGGCACTGTGTAAAATACCAGGGATACACAGATAATTCAGTAAACTTCCCTGTTCTGGAATCTTATGCTCGAGCTGGGAGAAAGGGAGGCAGGTGAACAGGGTTCAGTGTGCTCAGTGCTATAGTGGAAGCAGAGAATAGATGCTGCTGGACAATAGGGAAAGTAGAATTCAGACCTACATGGGGTCCCAGAGAAGGCTTAGTTCAGGAAGTGAATTAAATTGGCCCCAGAAGGCGATTTGGGAATCGCACAGGTAGACAAGTGTGGAAGGGTGCCCCGAGAGAGGGAAGTGGCATGCAGAGATTAAAGCCTGGAACCTGACCTTTGGAAATACTTCAGTCCATGTGTTTTTGTTTTACTGAATCAGCTTCTGTGGTTTTGAGATCTTAAGGAATGGGTATCATTAGTGTTCACCCAGCTTGCTTAGGAAAAGAGGACAGTATTTATTATGTAAAACACCCCCAATATGAAAGAAAAGAAATGACAAGAAAGAAATCCCGGGTCATGCTGTTCTCGATCTGATCCCTAGGAGACATCACAGACCAGGGGGGGTCATGCACTTGGGCTCCCCTACTTACAAAGCTCTCTTCCACACATTATCTCTTTTTAGTCTCACAACAACCCTCGAGGAAATACTTGCAAGTAGTAACTTCCATCCTGTGGATAAAGAAACTAAGGTCCAGGGAGTCGGAATCATTTGAGCAAGTTCACCCAGATAGAAAGTGGCAGATGGGGGACTCATAGCCAGGTTCTCCCATTCTGTCATCTGAGCCCTTTCCCTTAGGCCATGTTGTCACCCAGCAGGTGTACGGGCCACTTTGGAAGATGAGAGAAGATGGACTGAACAGTCGGAAGTACAGGAATTCCACATGTCTAAACTTTAGGGAGTGAATTCACCTGAAAATGTTTCTTAAGAAGACTGAGTTCTAAGGATCTGTAACAAGAACAGTAAATCGGTCCCAACAGGCAATACATGATTGTCAAGCTATCTCCTGTGTCCTTTAGTTCAAGATATTTCAGTATAGACCACATACTCAGGCTTTTCAGTGTCACAGAAGCAATGAGATGACCACCTGCATGTCCCACGGGATGATGAAGAGTGGTTGAAAACAAGGGTTCTTGAGTCAGACTTGGGTTTTAATCCTGGCTTCACTGTTGATGGTTTGGTAAGTTCCTTAGGCCTGCTATGCCTCAGTTTCCCTAACCTGCAGAATGTGGACAATAAACAGACCTTTCTTTTAGGTGTGTTGATCAAGATTCAGTGAGTCGATACATGTGAAATGGTTAGAATAGCTCCTGGCAAATAATGACTGAAAATACTAGCAGATATTGTTATTTCTCTCGTCCTAAATCTGCGGAAGAAAAGTGACAGATCTCTTGTGACCCAGCAATCCTGTCCCAATACCCATTGATATTGCTCCAAGCCAAATGACATGCCCCTCTCTAAACCTGTAAGGACGTCCACCCTGATGACTTTGGGGTACTGTCTTGGTCTGCTAGAGACACTGTTATAATCGTACAGAACATTTGAATTAGATTTTTGTAGGCAAGTCCCAGGTTAGAATAATTATCTTCTAAATGTGAAGTTTTGAAATCGAATCTTAGGAATCTTTGTTGAATAACAATACTTTTAATTTTTGGAGTCAATTTTTGTTAAATGGAATCTTAACAGACTGTATAGAAAAAAATTAAAGAAGAAACTATACGGTAGGGTGTAACTTCTAGAGATGAATATTAGGTAATGGGCATAATGAATTTAGTGTACACCCTTTTCCTGCTTGGACTATGTGATAAGTGAAATTTATGCCTTGAAAGAGCAACTGTCTTCTTAAAAGTGTTATGTCTTTATAAATTGGTGCCAAAAAAAAAATTTTGCATGAAGAGCACAATTTTTTTTTTTGCTATGTCAATCCTGTCACGTGGAAAACATGTGATGTTTATACAGTTTTCAAAGATACATTTGATTTAGTTCGGTGCCCAGAGACCTGCCCGTGAATTGTTAATTCCGTATCTCCCACAACAGCCGTGCCCTGAGTGTCGCCAGAGTTTATAGGAGATCAGTCACAGATGTGATTTTACCAGCCATTCCTCAGACCTGACGCCAGTTTCAAATTAAAAACTGACAGGCCTCACCTGCTCCTGGGTTCACCCACAGGCCACCTTCTTGTCACTTCAGCTCTCCTCCCATTGAAATGACATCTGTGTTCATAAAGGGACACAGAGGGGCTGTGAGTTGTTAAAATTATTAAGGAGTTAGAATAAGGTGTCATCTAGCCAGATAATGTACTGTTCAACTTTGGCCTCTGAGGGGACAGAAGGCCAGAAACCCCCAACTGTGTTTCCAGATACAAGAACACAGGCCCAGAGAGGTCATCACCCCTTCTTCCTTGTGACACCACAGGACAGAACAAACGTGCGAGTGGGAAGAATATGTATTCGCGTTAGTAAAGCAAAGAGGCAAATAGAATGATGTAAAGAATATTCTTCCCAGACAGCGAAGATATTCTCCAGGTATTTTATTAATTTTATCTATGGAAAAAATAGAATAGTTTTTTTTTTCTCATAAGAAGTACAAGTGATACAATTAGAACAACTCAAATTTAAACAAAGAGAAATAATGTCTGTTATAGTTATCTCTACACAGATTTGCCCAGAATAATTGGTCATTTGTTAACTGTGCTTGCATGAAACATTATAAAGTATCATCGCCTTTCCAAGTACTATAAAATGCTTGGTAGATCTTATTTCAATTAAGACCACCGGTTAAAGAATTAAGGAGAGAAAATAATTTTTAGAAGAGAAAATTACATGATAAGCCATTTGATATAATGTCGTATTTCTGTATCTCTGGTACCTGGACAGGGCAGTGCACAGAGCCGGCATCTAATAAACATGTGTGATGATAACAGCAAGAAAAGCTCATGTAGAGGGGAAACACCGGTAGGTGGGAAGTCACAGATCTGAAAAATTATCATTAAATACTGATTATGAAAGCAGATTATTCTTAAAGTGTCTTAGATTTTAGAGAAAAGAATTATTTTGGGTCTTTTAGCTGCATCTTCTTCCAAGGCAAGAGGATCTCAAGGTGGTGCCTCCGTGCACCTGCTCCAGGCCCTGTGAACAGCCCACTTGCTGGTGCACTGTGCCAGGTGGGAGAGACGGGTGCGAGGAGGTTAAGGCAGAAGAGAAGACCAGCCCGCACACAATATTTAACTGTCTCTTCACACACTGAGGTATATGTGCTCATAGATTTCATTCACCCCCAGTCTCTTCACCAGCACGTTGGCCCCTACAGGTAGGCAGGGGTGCACGGTGGTATGGACGGGAGGTGCACCCAGGTGGGCTGTCACTGGAGCAGGCTGCCTGGGGGTCCCCAGTTAGGTGATTTACTGGTGGGGAGTTTGGGTCCTCTTGGGTCAATATGGCAACAATGGTACCGACGGGGTGGCTTAGCACATTTAGTTCTCACAGTCTCAAGGCTGGGAAGCCCTTGGTCAAGGTGTGGAAGATTCCTTGCCAGCCAGGCCCTGCTTCCTTGTTCACGGACCCCATCTCTGTGGGGCCTGGTTCAGAGATGGCTCTCTGGGCCTCACATGGTGGAAGGGTGACAGAGCTCGTGGGGCTTCCTGCACAGACGCACAGGTCCCATTCCTGAGGGTTCCACCCCCACAACTTAAGCACCTCCCAGATGCCCCACCTCTTAATGCCATCGGATTGGGGGGTAGTATTTAACTTAGGCATTTTGGGGGGACACAAGCATTCAATCCATAACACTGGGTGACTTTGGGCCACTTACCACTTTGTGTCTTAGTATCCTTGTCTGTAAAATGGGACGATGCTAACGCCTGCTTCATCCAGGAGAATTAAGGGAGTTGATACTATGTAAAACACTGGAAACGAAGTGCTGGACCTATTAAGTGCTATAGAAGTGTTAATCAAATCCAACAATAGTTTAGAATATTACTAAACATACAGCTAATTGGTTGCTATTAGGTTATTTGAGGACTTTTAATTGATTACTTGATCTCTAATTCTTAGGCAGATGTATGATAAGTCATATGAAAGCAGTCGATTCACAGAATAAAATGACTCTTCTTGTGAATTACATCAGTGGAGAGCAAAATGCCACGGTGGGAGCATTGAGTCCAGGTGGCCTAGTGCAAGCGAGGGGCAGATAAGCAAAATGCCACCCTGTATTTAGTTGAATTAACTCAGCTATTATGAAGTTTTTATCTAGTTATTATGAAGTTAAATACCCATGTTTCTCTTACTATAACCTCCCTGGAGGAATTCAATGTGACTGGCTAAAGGGACTGTGGTATGTCTGGAAACTTCTTTATTCCTGAGTGACAGTTTTCTCATTACTTAGACTTTTGACATCATCATTTATCATAAGGTTATTAATCAATTAGAAATTTGAGGAAAATACATTTTTTCCCCTTAAAAACTATTTTTTAAAAGACATGCTGAAAATGGGAAGGACCAAAACATGTAAGATCCTATAATCTCAAGAAATAGCTCTTGAGAGCTTTAGGCCTGTGGGATAAATTCTGCATCTTAGTATCCCATAATCATTGATGGAAAGTGGAGATAAGATAAAACCTTTTCATTAGCATTTATGATATTATTTAATTTTTAATAATTCTGGGTTCTCTGCAAAGAGAACCACTTTAGCTATAAACTGTAAACCCCTTCAGCTACTACACTTCTCACCCTCTGGGGTCATCTAGAATCTCTAACACTATGCGAGGGGGCAGGGCAGTCCCTTATATTTCTGTTCTGCATGTCTATATACTATTTCTAGTGTGCTCTTAAAATAGTGTTGATTATTTAATTTTTTTACCCACTTTTCCTTACAGGCAGAGTTGATGTTATGCAGGTGCTCTGTGGATCACTGTGTAGAGAGCCCGTTAAGACCAAAGCATGTTATAGTTTAGGGCACAGTATTGCTTTGGACTAGTGTTATCACTAGTGCTTATCTAGTTTTCGCAGCCAGATTATAATGTCCTCGAGTGACAGGAATAAGTGTCTTTCATTTCACTTTCCTCCCTTATCTTCTAGCTCAGTGTTATGTCCAGTGTTGCTCAGTATTTGTTGAATGAATGTCAGGGCATTTTTAAGGAAAATTAACTATTAGGAGCTTACTTTTTAAGGTATACCTTCACAGAAGCTATTTTATCTAAGGAGATCTAGATTAACATATTATTCAGATAACAGCTTTCCTTCTGATACCAAGGCCAATGCATTAGACTTCCCCTGGTTTGCTGCATGTTTATTCTGTCCTTAGCTTACTGCAGGCTTTCTTTTTCATTTCTTCCCTTTCTCTCTCTGACCCCCCCCGCTTGGTGTATGATGCTGATTTTTTGAATGGCCAATTGAGAGAAAGGGTGAGGATTTCATTTCATAGAAAACAATGAAAATTTTATTTTCATTATTGATCTTCACTTTTTATACTATTGACTGATTAATTTGGCATTTTTATACCCTGGCCATGACTTTTTCTTCTTCTTAGGCATCATGTGACTTAGGGGAGGAAATACCATTTCAACCTGAAAAACATCTTTATCTCTACTTTTTGGTCCATTTTTTGTACTTTTTCTGGACATCCTTTCCTCTACTCCCTTTTCTTTCGTCTGCCTGAAGTATTCCCTATGGACCACATTTCCTTCCTCTTCGATAATCTTTCTTCTCACTGTGAATAGAAACTTCAGTGTATACTCAAAGAATGAGAAATTCACTATCTAGATCCAGAAATTTTGTATAGCCCAAGGAATCAATATACTGAATAGATGAGGATGAATTAAATCAGAGTTCACTGAAGATAGAGCTGTGTATGCAATTCTGTGTCTGAAGAAAAGGATCTTTTCAAGGTTTGTAAAACCATACTTGGCAGGGGAGAAAAATAACAAAAATAGATTTACTGAGGGCAACACTTAAAAAAAATGATTTGGTATTGATTATTTTTAATCTTTTGCCTTGAACAAGTGGGAGATGTAGTAGAGCTAGAGCTGCAATGAAAAGCAGGTCTGTTCTTTACCCTGCCCCAATTCACTTGGATATATTTGATATCTCGGGGGATTCTTTCACAAAGTCCATTAGAGCTTTGGAGGCAGGTCAAATCAATTGTCCACACCGCAGACAGGGTGCCCGTCATTTACAGTAATTCGCCCTCATCATCATAGAGGAGAGGAGAGGTTAAAAGCTGTGTGGCCCCAAGCACATGTCATCTATCTTTCAGTATATTGGTGATACCCAAACATTGCTTAAAGAACAGGATGTACAACTTTAAATTTAGTTGGATTTAGGGGCCCTATGGACACTTCACAAAATGTTGCTAATGATGTTTTAGAGGGTGCAAGGAAAACTGCTTGTAAGTAGAGATGAGGAAGTATGTTCCTGAACACACCTGAGTAATTTTTTCATGCTTGGTGAGATGTATGCAACGAGTGCTTAGTTAATGAAGTCTTGGGAGACTCAGACGGCTCGGATAACTGGTCTCCCTGCCCCCTCCCCGCACCACAGATTCCGCCCAGCCTGCACTTCTGTGGCCAGAGGAAGAGATTTATACGTCTGTCATCTCCATAACGATAGGACCTAAATAAGGAGGAAGAGATTGAATAAAGGGGTCATGTAAAAAATGTCCAGTGATTTCTACACTTTCAGGAAGGAGAAAACCCTCATGTTTGGGGAATGACATGCTTAACGTGTCAAAATAATATTTCACGGTGGGCGTCAGCATAGGACGAATGTACCCCTGGCACTATGTTAGTAGGGGAGTTGCCTTCGATCCACCAGCCCAGCCCGGATCCTCATGCCATCAGTTGCTTCGTGGTCTGTGGTTGGGGCAAATAAACTCAGGTGTACCTGTCCTGGATTTCTAAGTGAGGAGAAAAGCTCTTTGCTGCTTTGCGGAACGGGGGTGAATAGAAATGTATGTGAAAAATGTTAGTCTTTTGTTCTTCCTTTTTACCTTAGGGTTGCTTTGCTTGGTTTCTCTCTTGAGTTATATTTTCCGCCATAGATTTCCTCATGGAAAGCAACTTTAGAAAGCATCGTATCTTTGGTGGAGAAAAGAATAGAATGTGAATGAGCCTGACTCTTGTTTGGAAGCCCATATCTGACTAATCAAGAAAATGTTGGAAATCAGTACAATGTGGCAATTCTTTCTCAACCCTTTTATGCACAGAAACTGCAGCTGTAGAAAGGCTGTGAGGTGATTCCTCTGGAGTGGGATGGCTTTGGTGATAGTTCAGAGGAAATATGTTCCCATTTTACTGTGAATAATAATAAAGGAAAACCCACCTGTAGCTCTTTATGTAATTCCTTCCAGCAGCTCTTATCTGTGATGTTGCTATAGATCCGGACTTCTTTAGTTCCTCCCTACCACTCCTGGTTTCCTTCATCTCTGAGGTTTCCTGTGATTTCTGAAGGCAGAGTGAGTGGAAGGGATGAGGCATGTGGCGAGGAACAGACATGTAAAAAGAAAACAGCATTGTATTGTATCAGCTGTATATAAAACAACATCTTAAAGTAACTAGTGACGATAGCCAAAGGTGTCAGTGAGAACTGTGGGTCAGGGACACTTTTTCACTGGTTCTAGAAGATATTAATAAATTTTTATAAAGACACCTACTTTGATCACTCCATTTATAAATATATGGGTAAATATCAAATTGGTAGGATATCAAAACTACGGCTGAGGCAATTGTCCTGACTTTAAGTTTGGAGGGTGGGAAACAAATTCATTTCAGCTCTCAAATCAGAAAACGGTTAACGCATCTTCAGACAAAAAAGGTTACTTGAAACTTGCAGCTGGTCTAAAATTTTGAAGGCCAACTTTCTGCCTAACACAATTTGCAAGGGATGAAACAATTATGGGAATAATTGAGTCTTCGGTGGACATGGGGACTTGCTAGAATTTGAACAAAGCTGGGTTGCAGAATAGAGCTTTCCTCAAAATTTTTTTGTTTGAGGAGGATTTCTAAAAATGTATGTTTTAGAAAACCCAAAATAACGGTTTCAGCATCCAAAGGGTCTGTTCCTACTTACGTCCTTATTTGTGGCAAAGCCAAAGGATAAAAAGGAGGGCAGAGTATGTTCTGGGGATTTAAACAAATGATTAGACGAAGGATTAGAAAGATATCTTTCTCAGAAGGGTTGAGAAGAGCGAGCAAATGAAATAGATGCTTTTTAAAAGTTCTACTAACTCTGTATTTTCATTTTGGGGAACTTGCCTTCATAACATTTGTAGAAAATTACAACTAGGAAATCAGAAGGCTAGTAATACAATTCCGATCTTACTCTGTATTTAATGAAGTAAAATATTTCCATATTGTCGTAGCTCAGACAAAGTCGTAGAAATGTCTGAAAATCAGTTTGGTTTCCTGGGTGAAAGTGAAAATATTTTTAAGGAGTCAGGGCTCAGTTATTAAGAAAAGGGTGTTATAGAAATGCATTCTCAGAGTGAAACTGGTCTTTGCAGAATTGAGAACAGCCAGTGTATCTAATGAACAGGACCTGTTATGTCCCCAGAAAACTCCCTCTTTCTTTCCTTCCCTGACCCTGCAAGTCACTCATCAGAGGTGGCTCTGACCGTCCACCCTACCTGACATAACTTCCCATCCTTTTACTCCCTGACTTCTCATCCTGCTTCAGTTTTCTTCCCTAAACTCACCAAAGTTTGATATTTTATTGTCTGTTTCTGCTTTTTTGAGTGTAAGCTCTGCGAGAACAGAACAACTATGTTGCCATCACCTAGAACAGGGCCTGGCCCATACCAGGCACTTGAGAAATATGTGTTAAATAAGTGAATGGATTGGGGCATGAACAAGTTCATTTCTTTTTCTTTCTTTTTTTTTTAATCAAAACAACATTGTACAGCCTGATTGCCCACTTTAGGAGGCACATCTGGCTCAGGATAACTTTTGGTTATTTTCAAATACCCAAACTGTTATTAAAGGGAAAGACTTGACATTAATAAATACCCTAAACAACATGCTACATATTTTAAGTATAATTATGTGGAAGTTCAATTTATTATAATTATGCCCCAGAAACAGAGAGCTGTCGGAAGACAGCACATGAATGGGAATATGCTGCAGCCCAAAAAATGTCCCTTTGAAGCTCTAACTATGAAATTAACCATTGTATCGTAGAAATTTGATATTTCGTGGGTACACAGAGGAGGAATTAAATAACCTTTTCTACACAGTTATCTCTTTCCATCATCCTGCAAGTAAATTCTAATAAGGTTAGGAAGAGGATGGTTAGGGAACTCAGAAGAAAGAGGACAGGACCTCCTCTCACCATTTCCAGTCAAAAGACCGGCTAAAGGAGGTCCACATGTGGTTTTGGACCTGTTAATTTCTCACCTCACTCCACACACCTCTTCTTTCTTTAGTTGGCAGCATAGAAGTCCCTCTATGCAGACCGCAGTGGCTTAAACTATGTCCCAACTACCCTCATCCACCATGGCCCAGCCTGTGTCCTGTGAACCAAAATAAACCCAAACAAGGAGTCTTCCAATGGCCTTAGTCATCAGTATCCAGCAGTGTTCACTCACTGCCATTTCTCAAGTTGGCTAGAAAAAGAGTTTGTGAGCATCCAGGCTCTGCATTCTGTCATTATGCTCTTGTGAAATAAGCCAGGTGGAAAAAGACAAATAACATATGATTTCACTTATATGTGAACTATAAAACAAAACAAAACAAAATGAACAAAAAAACCAGCAGTAGACTCAAAGACACTAAAAGTGACTGATAGTTGCCATGGGGGGTGGGCTGCTAGTGTTGATGGGGAGGGGAAATGGAATCATTCATTAGTTAATACTTTGTGTCCTGATAAAGGGGCACAAAAATTCTCAATCATAGCATAAGTTGGTCAATGGGGTGGAGAATATAGTTAATGGTTCTATAACATCTTTCTGTGTTGATAGATAGTAACTGCATGAGTGGGGGTGCGGATTTAATAATGTGGGTAACTGTTGGATCACTGTGTTACGTACTTGAAACCAATACAATATTGTATATCAACTATACTTCAATAAAAAAAAACAACATGAGAAAATCAACAAAGAGATAAGAATATGAAATAGAACCGAGCATAAATTTTGGAGCAGATGAATACAATGACTAAACTGAAGAATTCAATAGAGAGCCTCAACTAAAGGCTATACTTAGTAGAAGAAAGAACCACTGAGCTTGAAGACAGATCATCTAAAGTTATGCAGGCAGAGGAACAACAACAACAAAAAAGAATGAAAAGGAATGAAGAAAGACTGCAGTACTTTTGGGACACCATTAGAAGAAACAATCTATACATCATTGGAGTCCAAGAAGGAAAAGAGAAGAGGAAAGGGACAGAAAGCTTATTTAAAGAAATAAGGGCTAAGAAGTTCAGCAAATAGTCACCCCAAAATTTCAATCTAAAATGATCTCCATGACACATTCCTCTCTAAAATCAAAGGTAAAGAGAAAATTTAAAAAGTAGTAAGAGGAAAAAACCAATCTCTCAAAAAGGGAACCCCCATAAGGTTATTAGTGAATTTCTCAGCAGAAACCTTGCAGTCCAGGAGAGAGTGGGATGATATATTCAAAGTGTTAAAAGAAAAAAAAACCAACCAAGAATACTTTACCTGGCAAAATTGTCCTTCAGAAGTAAAGGCTAGATAAAGACTTTCCCAAACAAACAAAAACTAAGGGAGGATATTACCACTAGACATGCCCTATGAGAAATGCTGAAAGGAGTTTTTCAAGGTGGAAAAAAATGATGATAATTAGTAATATGAGAATGTACAATGCACTGTGTGTGTGTAAAAGTAAGTACTCAGATTCAGAATACCCTAATACTGTAATATGGTGGAGTGCCAACCACTTACCTCTAGAATAAGGTTAAAGGAAGTATTTAAAAAAGCTATAGCTACAAGAATTTGCTAATGGATACATGATGCAAAAAGATGTGAACTGTGACTTCAAAAATACAAAATGTGGAGGGTAGTAAAAAGGTGGAGTTTTTGTGTGCAATCAAAGTTGACTTGTTAGTAACTTAAAATATACTGTTATATCTCTAAGATGTTTCAAGTAAACCACAGGGAAACCACAAAACAACTAATAGTATATACACAAAAGATAAAGAGAAGGGGTCAAAGTATACCATTCTGGAAAATCTTGAATGTATAAAGGAAGAAAGCAAGAGGGAAAGATAGGAAACACAAAATAGCCAGAATCCAGTTAGCAGGATAGCGGTGATAAGTCTTTACCTATCAATAATTACTTTAAATATAAATGGACTAAATTATCCAATCAAAAGACACAGAGAAGCTTAATAGACTAAAAAAGTACAAGACTCAACCATGTGCTACCTACAAGAGACTCCAGTTTCAAGGGCACACATAAGCTCAAGGTGAAAGGACAGAAAAAGATCTTCTATGCAAATGGAAACCAAAAGATAGCAGAGGTAACTATACTTATATCAGAAAAAATACACTTTAAGTAAAAATCTGTAAGACAAATAAGGTCATAAGATAATTATAAAGGGGTAAATTCATCAAGAGGATATAATAATCATAAATATATATTCATACCACATTGGAGCATCTAAGTATATTAAGCAAATACTAACTTCTGAGGAATAAAAGAAAACAATTGCTATGAGTGTTGACCTTAAATGTTCTCACTATAAAAAGAGCAAGACAATGATAATTAGGTGAGGTGAAGGCTGTATTAACTAACCATATAGTGGTAAACATTTTGCAATATATCCATATATCAAATCATCACATTATATACTTAAACTTGTATAATGTTATATGCCAATTATATTTCAATAAAGCTGGGAAAGAAAAGGAAGTAAAGAGGCAATCCATAAATAGGAGAAAGTATTTGGCAGTCATATATCTGATAAAGATATTGTATTTAGAAGCATAAAGAACTTCTTCAATAATAAAGGACAAATAAGCCAATTAAAAAATAGGAAAATGATCTGAATAGACTTTTCTCCAAAGAAGATATATAAATGGCCAATAAAGCCATGAAATCATTAATCAGCATGGAAATGCAAATCAAAAATACTATGAGATATGATGTCACATCCACTGGAATGGCTGGAATCAGAAAGTCAGATAATAACAGGTTCTGATGAGGTTATAGAGGAGTTGGACTCTTATCCTGCCAGTGGGAGTATAAAATGGTCAATCTGCTTTGGAAAACAGTCTGGCAGTTCCCCAAACAGTTAAAAATTAAGCAGCAAGTTGTCATGGTCCAGCAAGACCACTCTTACGTATATACCCAAGAGTAATGAAAACATATGTCTACACAAAACTTGTACATGAATGTTCATAGCAACATTATGCATAAAAGCCAAAGGTGTAAACCACCCCATGACCATCTATGGATAAGTAGATAAATGAAATGTTGTATACCCAAACAATGGGACATTATTACTCAGCCATAAAAAGGAATGGAATTCTGATATGTGCCACAGCTTGGATGAAACTCAAAAACATGTTAAGTGAAAGAAACTGGTCACAAAGTCCATAAATCATATAATTTTATTAACATGAAAATCTAGAATAGGTAAATCTATGTGCATAGAAAGTAAATTAGTAGTGATTTAGGGCTGGGGAGAGAAAGAATAGGGGATAATAGCTAAAGCATACAGGGCTCTTCTCTTTTGAGGTGATGAAAATACTATAAATTAACTTCAGTGGTAGTTGCTCATGTGTAAATATTCTAAAATCCATTGAATCATACCTTTTAAATGGGTGAATTGTATGATATGTGAATTATATCTCAATGAAGCTGTTGAAGAAAAAAATCTGAACAGGTAGTTGAGACTGAATCTTCAGTGGACAAGCACTAATTTATACTAGATTGAATTTATAATGGGGTCACTTTAAGATTTGGTTTGCTTTATACATTTTTCTGTGTGGTTTAAACATGAGTGAGAAACCTCTGGCTTCCTACATTTAAACACAACTTTCCTTCTTTTGTAAGTTACCTTCCTAACATCAGGATTCCTCTGTTACTGTGTTTTTCTCTAAGATAATTTGAGGTAGAACAATCTTTTTCAGAAACTTTAATAAGATTTGCCACCAAGATATCCACTGACATTTTGCTAAATGATCATAAAGATTATGAGGAAAATAATCATTAACTAGATGCTATAGGGAGTGGGTGCTAGCACTGTTCAAAAGTGTATATATATTCTAAAGAAATTTCTACTGAAGTGCATACTCCCACTGGAAATGAAATGACCTGCTTTTGGTCATTCTGAGAGTGGCCAGCCGTCTCTTCCCATAGTGTAACAATTTTAACATTGAAGTGTGCTTCCCTGTCATCACACTATGCTCAGTGGTACATGAATATAAAAATAATGGAGGTGTTTATAGTTGGGGAATATGTATATATATATATTCTCTTTCTCTCTCTCTCTCTATATACGTACACACCCACAGACACACACTCTCAGTCTAACACCATGGCAATCTTTGTCAAGGTCCGTGTCTCTGGATGCTGCCTGGGGGTCTGCTTTAAACAGGTGTCCCCCCGCCCCCCATCCAGAACCACCGCAGCACAGTCCAGGGGTCCGCACGCGTGATCGTGGGCGCTGTCGTCTGACCCTCAGTCCCCCAGCAAGGAGGAACCCTGCAGGTGGTCAGTGTCTCTCTCCTTCTCTTATTCACTGGACACGGGAACCTGACGTCCCCCCAGGTCCATTGGCTCTGCCGTAAGCAGTCTGGCCGTTCTTTCCGTGGAGACAGAAGCCCCTTTTCCTGCTAGAAGGCAGGCAAGGCTGCTGCTTCTCTTCCATAAATCCACAGATGGTTGTTATTATTAATTAATGATCAATAATTTTAAGTCTTATATTTTCAACTAATTTACAGATTCTTTTATTAAAATATCCTAAAGTAAGTTTCATTCAAAATGATGTTATTATTGGTGTTCTAGAAACTGATTTACAATTGTGTATTGCATATTCAAAATGGAAAGGTTTTTTAAAAAATATATCATTTGTATTTGAGTTTAGAGATCTGTAAATAAACTAGGTACTCACTAGACACATGCATACCTTCCTTCGAAGCCTGGTAATTTTTAACTAACTTCCTTTTTCTTTTCCTCATTATCACATTTCTTAATTTGAAGTGAAACAGAAGTTTGAATTTACCTTTGTGTCACTATGGTAATCAGTTGCTATACAAATGATACTATAAATGATATGGCATCTTCATCTTTTTGCTAAAGCATAATTGTCTCCATTTTGAGCAATTTTTAGTCAGGTTGTCTAAACATGCTTATTGGTCTAAAGGGATTTGGACGGAATTCAGCTCACCCATAACCTGAGCTCATCCCCCTCTTCCTGCACAGTTATCAGCCTCTGGATTACTGCCGACTCAGAGCATTGTATTTGGGTGGCTATATCCAGGAAAGGGTCCGTGTTTACTTGCCAACCCCCGGCTTTTCCATGCAAAGCTTAGCTCAAATTGACATCTGTTAATGTGACAAAGGGAAAGCAAGCAGCTCAGATGCCTGCTTCCCCCTAACTGAGGCGTGTCTGGCCACTTGAAAAGAAGCTGAAGGGGAGAAAGGATGCTGGCGGTGGGGGTCTTCCTCATGTAGGTGAGAGGTTAACTCATCTGACTTTCACGTTGTATTGATCCTTTCTGTCCAGGGAAGAGCTGTGTTGACCATTAGTGGTTGTTATCTGGCGGCGGAGGCGGGGCTGCGGAGAGAAGGGGAGGGTGAGTGACAAGACAGTAAGGACCGGAGGACTAGTCACTGCACAGACACGCGGGGCCGGCTGGCTGGGCAGTACAAGAAGCTTTGTTCTCCACCAAAGTGCTTCTGTCACAGTGGAGATTACAATGAGGAGAAAATGAAGTTGTCCAAAGGAACATGATGCCCCAGGAGTGTTAATCCAGGGTTAGCCACAAGTCCATACTGTGGCCGGCCCTCAGTAGTGAACTGCAGGGCTACATTATCTTTTAACAGATGTCACTTGTGTGCCATCCAAACAGGTCAATTACTAGCAAGTCTCTGATGATCTTGGTACACCAAGAAAGAGACGAAGAAAAGGCCCAGATGCACAGACACACAGAATTGAAGTAGGGTATAGACCAACTTATAGAAATGGAACTTAACTCTTACAGGAATAAAACCAGCCTGCTACATATTCATCACTATCATTAATTATTTATGCAGGATGTGAGCTTGTCACTGAAAGCAAAATTTTACAAACCAATAAGTGCACATATTTGAAATTCCCTCTTTCTGTAGGAAACGGTATATACCTACAAAAGAGAAAGAAAAAAATGGTGTAGATATTAGAGAAGGTTTCCTCTTTTTTATTCATTGTCATTGGGAGGTCTGGTAAAGTTGGACACTACAAGTTTCTGGACAAGCTAACCAATTCTGTCCTAAACAAAATAAGAGTCTATTCATCTCTCATCAATACATGTGTCTAACTCCCATTGATATTAATGCAGCTGCATACAAGCATTGAGGCGATAAAAGACCCCGATTAAAATCCATTTATATTTATGAGGTTTTTTTTAAAGGTTACTGTCAATCATTTCTTCTAAAAATGTGAGTCAATGATCTTTACTTCAAAGATGTTACACATAAGAACCCAATTAAAGTTTACTTGCAGCAAATTTTCATGGAAAACTTGACAGTACATTGACTCAATTTCCCCCTAAAATCATCTTCATTTGCTCTATTAATTTGTATACAGCACATTAACCAGAAAGCATCAGCTGATTCCTGTTTTCTACTTCTATTAGTCTTTGTAATCTGAATTTGAAGGATTGACAGCTGGGAATCTGGTCATCCCGAAGTCCATAAACTAAACTTCTCACACTGGTAAAGCCAACCCAAGCCACAGACTCAGTGTTGTCAATTGTAGAATATGGCTTAGTGTTCTTAAAGTCACAGGAATGGCAGGATATTGAAGGCTGGGAACTTTGGCTAAATCTCATGTTCAGAAAATAAACATCCTATTTGTTAAGGAATTTCTCTTTATGCTATTCACTCCTGATTCCATAGAAACACTAGTAATGAAGGGGAGGGTTGTAAGAAGGGAGTGACAGTTGTATTTTCATGCAAACATTGTGCTTCTAAGAGGAGCAGGCAATGGGATGGGGTGGGGGGTGATGGCTCAGGGCACTTCTGTAGACCAGCGAGAAATCTCTTCCGGATTTTCTTATGAAAGTAATACTCTATGTTTTTGGAGAAAAACCGACCACAGTTTCAGAATTGAAGTTAAAAGGCAATTTAAGCATTCCAAAGCAAAACACACTGAAGAGGCAGAGCCCATTTTTCAATGATTCCTCTTCATTAGAAGGACGGGGCTGAACCATTCAGTTCATGAAAACATTAATGTGCTGTTTCCCTGGGCAGGCGCGGGGCTGAGCCTTGACGAGGCAACGAGAATGAGTGAGACAGTCTGAGTCCCCAGAGGTGTATAATCTGCCAAGACCATAGTTGCAGAGAACACATCCCAACTGCACCCAGACCGTAAGGTGCCCTCCGTGCGACTACAGTCCACAGTGTGTGATGGGGGCTCTGTAGGACAAGGCCGGCTGGAGGGGTAGCACAACAGGACTCAGTGCAAAGCTTGCACGACAGACCTACGTTCACTTCTGGAGCAGGGACACCATGAACACAGTTCTAGGAAATAATACATGTTATATGATGCAAACTATGACACATTGCCAATTACAATTATTGTATAGTACCAAAATATTTATAGTGACAAATATTTTTGGACCAATTTGCGTTCTATATGCATATACAAAATACGTTGTTCATTGCATTCAGTATTAATACATATTTAAATACATAAATGAAAATTCGCTGCAATACACAGAATACTTAGCGACACTAAGTTGAATATCAGTAACATTAGAAGCTGAAGGTGTTAGAGTAAATGGAGCAAATGTGAAGCAGTCTTGACTACAGTCAACCTCTGTTATTTTTTGGATTTTACATGATTTCTATTAAGTCACCTGTTTGGACACAACACAGTGATAAGGAGCAGTAACAGCAGGTTATCTCCACTGACCTGTGCCTTTACTCACCCACCTTCATTGACTGACCCATTATGTACCAGGGTCTGGACTAGATGATCAGATGAAGGCCTGGAAGCCATATCCGAGATTATTTTACAGTTGAGAGGGGAGATAATCTAGATGCAGATGGATATAATAGATAAGTGCTTGGATGGAAGGATGCACACGTGCGGTGTAAGCAGGCTGGCAGGAGGGATGGTGGTGGTTCTGAGAGATTCCTAGAGATACAGTATACGAGCCACGTCTCAAAAGATGGGCTTGGGGGTGGGGTGGACAGCTTATCCAGGTGGTGTGCTGCATTTAGGTCTGTGGACAGGTGAGGAGTGAGTGCGAAAGTGTCAACAAGGATGATGACTTGATGATTGATTATAAATAGGAAAATAAAATGTGGCATCTTTCTATGTGGGCGCCCCCAGTGTGGACGTGTGTCTTTCTATGTGGGCGCCCCCAGTTTATGGACATTTGTTTTTTGTCTGCATGGAATCTGCTTACCCTTTGATAACACCTCCTTATATTGGGGGGAAGAGGTCATTATAAAACCTTAATCCATGTGCCTGGGATGGGCCAAGGCCTGCTTCTGGCTCTGAGGAAGGTATGGCCCCAAGCCTGACCAGGCTGTTCTCCAGGGAGACTAAACCGGACTGGGGCTGCCGCTACAGGGGAAAGTTGTCTTTTCCGCTGGGATTGTAGAAAGTAGGTTTTCAGCCTCAGCGGCTGATGGCTCTCTTGTTACCAGCGGGAAGACCCTGAGAATGGAGACATTCCAGGGACAGGGCAGAGAGAATCAGAGCAGCAGAGTTCTGATTAGTGACTTGTTTGAGTGCTTGGATCAGAGTGCCTGAGTCTAGAATGATTCCTAGACTTCTCGTCGATGGTGCCAGAACAGTCCTTCTATTGTTTAAGCTAATTTGAGTTGATTTATTTTTACTTCTACTCAAAATAGTCCCCATTAATGGCAGTGAGTACATCTAAATAATTTTTATGTTAATTACAAAATATTTGTTAATGAGTGAAAAGTTGAAGAGCAATAAAAAGATGGTTTGACCCTAAGTATAACCAAGTCTGTAGAGTGAAGGAGTACTTTTATGGCAAATTTTCCTTTTCGTGTATGTACGTTCACATATTTGAGTATAGGTTTGTGGCATGACTAAGAAACTAAAAACATTCATGTCAAATGAAAAAAAGCAAATCTATGAGATGAATGAGCATCTCATTTACATATTTGTTAACAAAGACAATAATTTAGTCAAGTAATATTTTTCCTTTACTAAAGACTTGAATATCTCTGTATGAATAGTAATAGTTTGAGTTTTCCACGATAAAGAGTATCTGGCATTAATACTTATAATCAAGTTCTGAGGGTGCTTTTAAGTTTCCAAATAATTGCTTACTTTGATTGTGTATTACTTTCACTTGGAAAGTATGCAAGTGTGTGTAAAATGCACATATACACTGAAGGGACAGTACCGTGACTTAGCTGTGTACTCAGTCCCCAGCTGGCTAAACGGCACCTTCCTGGCACGTGAGAAGCCCTGGGTGCCAGCGCCCAGGTCTCCTCTCTTTCTCCTCCCCTCAAGATGGCCTCCAGCCTGCATTTTGCTTCTCCTTTACTTTTCTTTATACTGTTTCACCACAAAAGTATGTATCCATTATTTGGCTCAGCTGAGATTTGCACTTTATGTAAATGGAATCATTCGTTAGTTAGTACTTTGTGTCCTGATTTTGTACTTGATACTGTATTTCTGAAATTTATCTATACTAATACATTTAAGTGGAAATCAGTTATTTCCATGACTGCATCATATTCTATTATATGAGTACACCCCCATTTATCTATCCATTCTGTGTCTGGTGGACATATGTGCTGTTTGCAGGTGTTTGCTGTCATGAATAACACTGTCCCTTGCTCATGTGCCCCCTTGGGAGCGATGAGATAGTGTGTGTACAGGACACATGTGATGGGTTACAGGGAATTCACATGTTCAGTTTTGCCAAGTTGGACCAAATTATTTTCCAGGGTTTGCATTCTGCTGGTAGTAAGAGATCTTAACTTTTACAAACATGATGAGTGTGAAATGTATGTGAGTTTAATTATCACCTATTCTATTACTAATGAAATTGAAAATGTCCTATTTTTCTGTAAGATACCTGTTTATGTTTAATATGTGCCTTTCTTTTTGTTCTCCTAATAGTACTTTTTATTTATTTTTGATGAACAGCATCTCTTAATTTTAACATAGGTGGATTTATTTATCAATTAAAAAAATTTTTTTTGCTATCTGCATTTCAATTAAGAAACACTTCCTTATTCTTTTATTCTAGAAATATTCTTGAATACCATTTTTAAAGTCTTACCCATTTATTTATCTGGAACAGATTTTCTGTGTAGTATATAAAATAGAGATACAATTTCATTTATTGGGTATGAATAACCAATTGTCATAGCCCCACTTACTGAATGGCCCATATTTTTTCCCACAATTCTGTATTAATCACTCTGTCATAAACCCAGCTTTTTTGAAAATAAAGCTGGAGGTATCATGCTCCCTGATTCCAAAATATATTATAAAGCTACAGTAATAAAACAGTATGGTACTGGCACAAGAACAGAAACATAGATTGATGGAACAGAATATATAGCCCAGAAATAATCCAATGTCTATATGGTCAATTAATATATGGCATAGGAGGCATGAATATACAATGGGGAAAAGACAGTCTCTTCAAGAAATGGTGCTGGGAGAACTGCTCAGCTACATGCAAGAGAATGAAACTGAATCACTGTCTTGCACTATACAGAAAAAAACCCCCAAAACCTCAGAATGGATTAAGGACCTAAATATAAGACCTGATACAATAAAACTCCTAGTAGAAAACATAGGCAGTAACTCTTGAATATCAAATATAAGTCACCCTACTGTATGGGAGAATATATTTGCAAATGATATATCTCATCAGGAGCTAATGTCCAAAATATATAAAGAACTTATATAACTCAACACACAGCCACACAAAATTACAATAATAATCCAATTAAAATATGGGCAGAAGACCTGAAGAGACACTATTCCAAAGAAGACACAGATGGCCAACAGACACACGAAAAGATGCTCCACATCGCTAATCATCAGGGAAATGCCAATCAAAACCACAGTGAGATGTCACCTCGCCCCAGTCAGAGTGGCTAATGTCAACCAGACAAGAAATAACAAATGCTGGTGAGGGTGTGGGGAGAAGGGAGCCCCCCCTACACTGCTGGTGGGAATGCAAACAGGTACAGCCACTGTGGAAAGCAGTATGGAGGTTCCTGGAAGCACTAAAAACAGAAATACCATGTGACCCAGCAACTCCACTTGTGGGAATTTACCTGAAAAAAACAAAATCACTAGTTCTAAAAGATATATGCAGCCCTATGTTTACTGCTGCATTATTTACAATAGCCAAAATATGGAAGCAGCCTAAATGTCCTTTGATAAATGAATGGATAGAAAAGATGTGATGCATATATACAACGGAATGTTATTCAGCCATTAAAAAAATTCTGATATTTGTAACAACATGGGTGGACCTAGAGGATATTATGCTAAGTAAAATAAGTCAGACAGAGAAAGACAAATACCATATGATTTCACTTATACTTGGGATCTAAGAAACAAAACAAATGGACAAACAAAACAGAAACAGACTCATAGACCAGACTGGTGGTTGCCATAGAGGAGGAAGGTGAGGGATGGGTGAAGTAGGTGAAGGGGATAAAATTAGTGAGAATGTTTCACATTTCATATCTTAATCTGTGAGATGGTTACATGTGTATATATACACGTGTCAAAATGCATCAAGCTGTATGCTAAGATTTGTGCATTTTATTGTATGTGCCTGAATATAAAAAAAAATTTTAAGGAAGATATAAGTAAAAAGAAAAATAAAGCAAGCTTTCATATGTATGTGTATTTGCTCCTTGGCTCTCAATTCTGTTCCATTGGTTAAATCATACTTCATTAATAATTTTAGCTTTATAATAATTCTTAATACCTGATGTGAATAGATATAATATCTTTATAGTTTTGAAGATTCCTGTCATAAATATGGTATATATTTTATTTAGCTCTTCTAAAAAAATGTTTCTATTAACATTTTATAAGTTATTTTTAAAGAGCTCACACATGTTTTGCTAGATTTATTTTTTTGTAATTAAAAATTTTTAAACATTACCTTTTTAATGTACATTTACACTGATTTTTGATAATGTTTAGATATTAAAAAGACTTGTGTATTGATTCAGTAACTGGCAACTTTGCTAAACTCTTATTGATTTTAATTGGTAGATTATTTAGGTTTTCCATGTAGAAATCACATTCTTTACAAAATGTCTTTTCTGCTTTTCCAAACACTGAGTATTGTTTATTGCATGTGGTTTTTTTTGGGGGCGGGTGGGAGTGAGGTTGGGGGGTGGATATATGGCCTTTATCGGTTTAAGGATTTCCTTTTAATTTTTTGCTTTCAGTAATATTACCATTTTTTGCTTTTTAAAAGACTGCAAGTGGATACTGAATTTTAAAGATCTCCTTATACTCTTGTTTAGGTGATTATACATTTTTTCCTATATATTGTTAATATAGTGAACTGCCTTAACCAGTTTTCTACTTTTATGTAGCCTTTGCACCATCTACATAGAGGTTTTCAGGTTTTCTGTTTCTTCTTGAGTCCATTTTAGCTTTTTTTTTTTTTTAAATTATGAGATATACAGAGGAAATCTCATGAAGAAAATAATGTATTGTAAAGCTTTGATTTGGTGACAAGGATATGATTAAAGGAGATATAATTAAAAGATTTAATGAGGTTTTCATAGTGAGAATTAGAGGTGGTCAAAAATAAAGCATCTAAATTGGAAAATTTGAGGGCAGTACAGATACTGTAAGCTGAACTGAGTTATAGTTATAGGGAGACTTGAGAATTAGAAGGAAACAAAACTATAATTCTGTTCAGAGAATATTGAATATTCTTTCGATAGCATGGCTGAAATACCAAATCATCATTTTGTTTGCTTTAATTTTGAGGACTTAGAAACAGTGAGCAAGGGGCCTGTTTATGTGATTCTTAGATTGTACAAGTCCCACTGAAATCAGTTTCATATTATATTGACTCAGACAGTCAGCATTTTGTCTCAAAAATGTATTCTTTTCAACAAGACTTCTGAATTGATCTCACATGAGTTTATAAGAGTCCTGTTGCTACCAGTAATAATGTAACTGGCATTTCTTGAGAACATTCAGTGTGCTCGGCACTGTACTATGCAGTTTTCACTGACAATTTTGTGTATTTACTTAGGAGACCAAGCATTTCAATTTGAAAAATTAAAATTTTTTATCTTAGCTGTTGGAAACCAATACAATAAAAAGAAACACAACTCATTCTAAAATTATACCATTTTCAGTTTTTTGACATCACATGCTTTTTCCTTGCCGAAATCCTATCCAATTAACCAAGTAAATAATCTGCTGGTTTGACAGAAGACACACCCCATTTCTTTTGTCAAATTCCCTTTCTCCCTCATCATTTTCTTTTTCAAGTTTGAAATGCACTTGTTATTGTTCTAGGTAGTAGAAACTTAACACGATGTCATTTCTGTCCAAAGGTTGTCATCCAACAGACTGATTAGAAATTTTAACGTAAGTAGCTCAAATCAACACAAAGCCTGAAGTCTGAGTTTTCAAGCTATTATGTAATTATTTATCAGCTGGCTTAATCACGAAAACAACTGCACTAATAAGTATTTTTTACTATTAACCCATTTTACAGATGAGAAAATTGAGGGATGCTCATTTATTGGTGTTGCCATGATCCAGACTCTAACCATTTGGTTCCAGAGTATGACTTTTAACCTAATCACCGTATTCTATCATCTAATGGAGCCAAAAAGAATTCCCCAAACAATGGTCTGGCAACTTCTTTTCAAATCCTTCTCAAACAGATCTTTCTGAAAAACAACACTAAATAAAAATTAATGTCTATAGAACAACAAAATCAATTGATGGGAACATGCCATGCCCCAAATGTTGTTCAACATTTTAACCAGCAATGGATTAACCAAAAAAAAGATCGCAAAGGAGTACAGGAGTGGAGTCAGTTTTGGACAATTCATATACTAAAAATCAGTAGCTGGCAATTTAAATATGATTAAATTGTTAGTTTTAATACTGCTAAACAGCAAATATGTTTCTAAAAAGAAAAAAAAAACTAAAATCAACACAATCTCTATTTCACCTTTGATTATATGGCTAATTACACTTTTATATAAAAAGGAGTTTTGCCTTGATTATATCCTATGACTGCTTGCTTGAACTGTGCATTACTTTAAATCATATCAGCCTAAAAATCACACTTTAAGTGATGATTGGCCTGATTAAAGCAGTGCCTTTCCTTAAACATTTGAAAATAAACAGCTGAAAAAATCACCACGATTTATTTTTTTTTGAAATTTTCTTTCCTTCAACTGATGTTTGTATTTATTTCTGACTTGCACAATTTTAGAAAAAAAATTACTTTTGGGGCCAAGGAAAATATGAAACTATCAGGCTCTAATGTGCAACATGCGTGAAAACTGGGAAACAACTATATGTACATACTTTTTTTTTATATTGGTTTACCCCATTTTTCTAATATTACCCACCCAGTGACTTGAGACTTGGGGAATTATTTTTTAAAAGCACATAAAGTTTGAGGGTACAGTCCAAGTTGGCAGCATAGGAAGATTCTGAACTCACCCCTTCCCATGGATACCCTGAATATACAGCCGTATGTCATAAAATTCCCTCTAAAAAACCCCTGAAAACTAGCTGAACAGCTCCTCCACAGCGAAGGATAAGGGGACCCGTGGAGATGGGTAGGAGAGGCAGGGACGTGGCCTGCACCAGTTCCCCCACCCTCGGGACCTGCACCACACAGGAGCCCCCAAAAGCCTAGCTTTGGAAAACAATGGGGCTTATATTACATATTCCAGGAGACCCGAATGGCTACAGGGAACACAGGTCTGCACACAGACTCACTTGCCTGGGGCCTGTGCAAAAACAGCAATTTGAAAAGTACCGAAAACTGTTCGCGAAGGAGAGCCATCTGCTAATTTTACAGTCTGCCAGAGAGGTAGGGGACTGCTGGGTCTTTCTACTAGATGGAGCTGCTGGCAGGGGCCATGTTTGAACTTTTCCTCTACCTCATTATCATGGGGAGGAGGGGGCAGTTGCTGCCATCTGCAAGCTCCTGCTCGAGCCTGGGGGCCTGCCTGCTGCCCTTCTAAGGTTGGTGGGCACGTGGAGTTCCCGCGCTCCCCCTTGGCCCTGCTGACATGGGCAGGCGCACCTCCCCCTGCACTGTGCGGCTGCCTTCCTGACACTGTGGGCATGTGCAAACATGCAGGGGGCTCTCCTGACTGCCTGCTCTGGTGGCCGGAGTTCTTGTGTCCCTGAGCCCCAAGGGACTATTACAGTCCTAGAGACGGTTCCTGGCAGGCCACCACCCTGGGGAACTGCACAGACAACAGACCAGCACACTTCTAGTCTTCCTGTGAAAAAAACGATTTACTTGTCCTAGTTGTTCAGCCGGAGGGGTGAGCTTCTGGTTTGCTGCACATCTAGAGTTACAGAAATGCTCTCGGGGAATATAGGCCAGGGCGTGCCATCTCTGTTCTCCCTAGGATTTGCTACAGCTGCCAGTACCTCCCAGAAAGGAGCTTACACATTCTATTTTTGCCATAATTTTTGAAACAGATCTCCTGGCCAGCAGGGTTTATGACTGTGGTCCCACAAGACTGTATATATCTGCATACTTTAAAAGCTGTGGCCTGAGGGTCTGGCTCCCGATCAGCCTGACATCAGGAACTGACCAACATTCCCCCCTTTGGGACACTGGCAGGTCTTGGTGAATCCTCAATGACTGAAACCTAGCAAGACTAAATCGGGCTGCTGAGACAATTGCAAAGATTGGAGAGTCAGTCAAGAACTCAGTCAAGACTGCATGACGAAGTTCATCTCTTTTCACAAGGCAACTCCTTCAAAACTGGGAGGAGCAGCTGTTTTTTGTCTCATGCATAGGCACAAACACAAAGAGTCAAGTAAAATGAAGCAACAGTGGAATATGTTCCAAAAGAAAGAGCAAGGAAGAAAACCTCCTAAGAAATCTTAATGGAACAGAGATAAGTAATTTACTTGATAAAGGGTTTAAAAAAATGCTCATGGAACTTGGGAGAAGAATGGATGAACACAATGCGAACTTCCACCAAGGCACAGAAAATATAAGAAAGTACTAAACAAGACAGAAGTCACAGAGCTGAAGAATACAACCACTGAGCTGAAAATACGGTGGAGGTCACAGCAGGTTAGATGAGTCAGAAGAAGGCATTGATGGCTTGGGAGACAGGGCAGTGGAGCTCACCCTGAGCAGAAGAAAAACATAGAAGAATTTTGAAAAGTGAAGATAGCTTAAGGGATCTATGGGACAACATTAAGTGGAATAATGTTTCAGATTACAGAGGTCCAGAAAGAGAAGAGGGAGAGAAAGACACAGAAAACTTATTTGAGGAAATAATGGCTGAACATTTCCACAACCTGGAGATGGGCAGAAACATTCAGATCTGGGAAGCCCAGGGAGTTCCAAAAGATGAACCCAAAGAAATACACACTGGATACATTATAATTAAAATGTCAAAAGTTAAGGTCAAGAGAAAAATAACTTATTATGCATCAGAGACCCTCCTCCCCCAGAAAACTATCAGCAGATTCCTCAGCAGAAACTCTGAAGGCCAGAAGGGAGTGGCTGTTTGATACATTCAAAATGCTCAAAGGAAAAAAAAAAACTTCCAACTAAAAGTGTTCTACCTGGCAAGGTTTTCATTCATAATTTAGGGAGAAATAAAGAGCCTTCCAGGCAAGTGAAAGCTAAAGGATCCATCCCCACTAAAGTAGCCTTCTAGAAATGTTAAAGGGACTTTAAGCTGAAAAGAAATGGTGCTAATTAGTAACCAGAAAGCATGAAGGTGTAGATCTCACTGATATAGAAAAATATATATAAAGCTGGTGGATTAATCACTTATAAAGTTAGTATGGAGATACAAGCCAACAGCAGTAAAAATAACTACAGCTGCAATACTTGGTTAAAGGATACCCCAAATGGAAAGATATAAAACATGACAACAAAACATAAAACATGGTAGAGGGAGTAAAAATGAATTTTAGAATATATTTAAATTTAAGCTGCTATCAACATATATATATATATATATGTACATATATATATATATACACACACATATATATTTATATGAGCCTCATAGTTACCACAAAGTAAAAAACTATAGACACACAGAAGATAAATGATAATGAGAAAGGAATATAAATATAACACTGAAACACACACATAGGAAGAGAGCAAAAGAAGAAGAAAGGAACAGAAAGTGTAATAACCACAATGGAATGAAATTAGAAATCAAGTACAAGAAGAAAACTGGAAAAAAATCACAAATATGTGGAGATTATGCAACATGTTACAGAACAAGTGGATCAATGAAGAAATCAAAGGAGAAAAAAAAACACCTGAGACAAATGAACACAGAAGTACAATATGCCAAAAGCTATGGAATGCAGCAAAAGCATTTCTAAGAGGGGTAGTTCAGTCAGCCCTCCCTAAAGAAGAAAGAAAAATCTCAGGTAAAGCATCTAATTTACACTCACAGGAACTAGAAAAAGAAGAACAATGAAGTCCAAAGTTAGTAGAAGGAAGAAAACAACAAATATCAGAGTGGAAATAAATGAAATAAAGATTAAAAGCACAATAGAAAAGAACAATGAAACAAAGAGCTGGTTCTTTGAAAAGATAAAGTTGACAAACCTTAGCTAGACTCACTAAGAAAAAAGAGGTCTCAAATAAAGTCAGAAAGAAAAAGAAGATACAACGGACACCACAGTAATAATACAAAGGGTTATAAAAGACTACAATGAAAATCATATGCCAATTATACCTTGAATACTTTCAAACTCATTTTACAAGGACAGTTTCCCTTGATACCAAACCAGGCAAGAACACCACATACAAAAAAACAAAACAAAAAAATGAAATAAAGCCAATCTGCCTGATGAACATAGATAGAAAATATTAGCAAACCAAATTCAAAAATACATTAAAAGAACCACTTGCAATGACCAAATGGGATTTATTCTGGGAATGCAGGAACGGTTCACCATCCCCAAATCAATCAGTGTAATACATCACACTAACAAAATGAAGGATATTAATCCTATCATCAACTCAGTAGATGAACAAAAAGCATTTGACAAAACCCAACATCCATGTACAATAAAAACTCTCAGCAAAGTGGATATAAAGGGAATATACCTCCACATAACAAAGGCCATAAGCGACAAGCCCTCAGTGAACATCATACTCAGTGGCAAAAAACTGGAAACTTTTCCTCTAAGATCAGGAACAAGAAAGGGATTCCCACCCTCTACTTTTATTCAACATCATATTGGGAGTCCTAACCAGAGTAATTAAACAGGAAAAATAAATAAAAGGCATTGAATTGGAAAAGAGAAAGTAAAACTGTCATTATTTGTGAACATGGTTTTATATATAGGAAACCCAAGAAATGGTTAGAACTAATAAAATGGATTCAGTAAAGTCACAGGGCACAAAATGAATCTATACAAACCGCTCCATTTTATACACTAACAATTAACTATCAGAAAAAGAAATTAAGAAAAAAAATTCCATTTATAATTGCATCAAAGGAATCAAATATCTGGAAATAACTATAACCAAGAAGTGAAAGACCTATACTCTCAAAATGATAAGACATTGAAGAAATAAATTGAAGTAGACACACATAAATGGAAAAATATTCCATGTTCATGGACTGGAAGAATTGATACTGTTAAAATGTCTACAGGACATTTTAGGAGTTTGATGTTACAGTTCTAACATGTGAAAAAACTTGGATCAGGAATGTGAAATTTCACACAGAAATATTCACATGTTTTGAAGTGATAGAAAGTGTCCTAAATGATACATCATCATTTTCACACCTAGATTTAAGTTAATCCCAGGACAACCAGTCATTCCCTATGTGATCTTGGGTAAATTAATTAATTTTCATATTTTCTTATAGGAAATGGGAATAGTAATATCGATCTCATTGGGATGCTGTGTTAAGTGAAGCAAAAACTGTGATATAACTGGAGTTCAATGAATGTCACTTTTTCATTCATTTTGCTCCCTGACACCCCTCCACATACCAGTCCCCAACTTGGGTTAAGCCAGAAGGAAATCAAGATGAATAAATTAAACTTTATTGAAAAGTACATCAATAACATGTCCTATTTCCAGTAGCAGCTAAGCTACCAGTCCCTATAAATTTCCTACTCTGTTCTCTGAAGTTGAGGTTCTAAATCTTTCTCACTGTTCAAATACAGGGTACGTCCTCTCCTGTCACATGTAAGGCTTCTGCTAGGCCAGGTCAGGGGTCTCCAGTGCGATGTGCAGGCAGGATGATGTCAAGCCTGGAACCTGTCATCACTTCTGTGGCTAGGGAAACATGAAGCACCTGCCTCAAACAGGTGCGCGCACCACTGCAATAAGTCCATGCAAATGACCAGGGAGCATCACAGGGCGGGGGGCCAGGTTGGAGACGGGGCAAGATTCTATCTTGGAGCTCACAATCGGAAATCTGTGACCTTGCCATAGGGGAGGGACAACGTCTGTTTCACTGATAGATACCCAACGCTGTTGCAATGCCTGGACTTAATAGATGCCCAATAAATATGATGAGTGAGTCAAGATGGGGCAGAAGAGTTGACTGGCTAACAAGAACGGCTGGAAGTGGGGGAGGTTTGTTTTTGGGTAACAAGAGCCCAGTAACACGGAAGAAGGGCTGCAAGAAGCAAGACTGCCTGGAGCTGGTAAAGGTGTCAGGTCCATGAGACCCCAAAATCCGAAGATGAGGGCAGAAATGGCAGAAAAGACCACTGGTCTCAGGCTCGGAATGGCAAAGGAGCCAGGTGTCCAATGTGACTTCCTTTCGATGCAAGGTCAGTGGTGGGGGACGTCTGGATGCTTCCAGGGGGAATGGGAAGGAAGGGAGGACTTGCAGGCTGTTCCCTGGAGCTTCCCTGGTGTTGGGTGGTGCTCGGGGTCTGTTAGGTGTGCACGCAGACAGAGCTGTGGCTGTTGTGGAGGAAGGGGTTTATGCTACTCACGGTTCCCTCGAGGTGGGAGGAGTGAAGCGCCCCCACGGGGCCGCCTGGGGACGCCAGCAAGGCGAGCTGAATGGGCAGAACGCGGAGCTAAGGGCCGAGCGCAGTTGCTGGGAGAGGTGGGGACAGGGAAGCCCCCCGCGTCTGGGTGACTGAGCGGCGTGTGGGAATGCGCTTGGTTATCGTATGAGGTGGGCCGCACACCCTGCCAAAGGGCCTGACACAGCGGGGTCTGCGGCGGTGGACAGGAGTGTGGCCTGGAAGAGGACGCAAAGCATTAAACACAGAAGATAAACGATGCTTAGTGCGCCAGGATGGGGCCGGGAGGAGGCCGTACAGACCTGTGGGCCCTGCTGAGCGGCCCCGCAGCCTCCCGGGCAGGTGGCTGGCCACCCGAGGGGCGCGGTCAGTGGCTCCCAGCCTCGTGCAGTGGCCTGAAGCGCTGACCCGAGGGCCCCGTGCTTGTCCCCTGGGCGCCCAGGGTGAGGGGACGTTGTCGGACCCGGGAGCAAACGGGGAGCCACAGGCGTGACTGAGCTTATATTTCTCACCAGCCCCCGGGGCTGGCAGCTCAGGGCTGGAAATTAAGAGGATTTTGGAAACACCAAATGTTGTGAACTACAGGGGGACGTATTATAACTCGACAGTCATCTAAACTATCGATGGGAATTGGATCCATTTGTGGAAACGGATTTAAAATGAGGACGTGTTTGAATATCAACTATCCAACTGCCATTCAGCCAGGATTTGAGAGAGCATCTCCAGTTCCCCATCTGAGCTGATACCCCCACTCAAGAGCGCCTCCAGTGGAGCATATCCTTTCCAGAAAGTTCTTTTGGTTCTTTTTAGCCACAGAGACACATTTCCCCCAAATGATTGGCTTCTTGTGCCAACAAGATTAAATGCTTTATCCTTTTCCCACTGCAGCTGACCCTTGACTGGAGTTTAGGGTTACCAATCCCTGCCTCCCACAAAATTGAAAATCCTTGTTTAACTTTTGACTCTCCCAAAAGTTAACTGTTGATAGCCTACTGTTGACTGGAAGCCTTATCATTAGATAAGCAGTTGATTAACACATATTTTGTATGTTATACGTATCAGACACTGTATTAAATGTTATTTTCAAATGGTTGCAAACCTCCAAAATATTTTCCAGTGTATTTATTGAAAAAAATCTGCATAGAAGTGGATCCATGTAGTTCATATTGTTCAAGGGTCACCTGTAGTTTGATATGTCGTCTTTGTAATGTATTAAACTCTGATATATCGTTTAGGCCAGTAGCTCTTGAAGTTCTTGGCTGTAGATGTTTTTGCACTCTTGCCATTTCTTGCAGATCTCAAAGAGCTTTTGTTTATGTGAGTTACATCTATTGATATTTATCATATTAGAAATCAACACTAAGAAACAGTTTATTAATTTGTTAAAAACAGTAAGGCTATCGCATGTTAATATGAATGATATATTTTTATGAAAGGAAAAAAAGCTAGTGAGAAAAGTGGCATTGTCTTACTATTTTATGAATGTCTTATTACTGTCTGGCCTCATGGAAGAGAACTGGACTGTCATATCTTCTTTCTCAGTCAGTCTGTTGTGATATCTTGTTTTCCTGGAAGAATATGAAGAAAATCAAGTCTTACATAGACAGTTGAGGGCCTCAGAAACCTCCAGGGGTCCTTGGACCATGTTTTAAGAGCTGCTGCATTTGTCTATTTATAGAATTTTCTATTCTCTTCTATTCACTTATCTTCCTCCTGAACTAGTACTTCCCTGTTTTCATTTAGTGCATAACATGTTAACTCTTTACACTAAAACTTCTGTGTTCCTTCCTCTTTTACCCCCAAAGTTTTGTAACTATTGTCACACATCATTTTTTTCAGTTAACATTTAAAATGATTTTATTAAGTTTAAAAGACATCCTGTTAGAATTTTAATCAGAATTGTATTGGTTATAAAGAAATTTGGAGAGAGCTGACATCTTGTAATACATTTTATATTAGATCCACTCCTGTGCAGATATAACACATCAGAATCCATTCTGCTCTTTGCTATTACGCCAGTAGCTGAGCCGGCAGGACAACAACTTGGGCCCATTGGACTCCTCAAGGCAGTAGGGGTAGGATGGTGTCACACGCCTTCAGTACAAAACAGCCACAGCCCCAATCTCCGGATCAGAGACCCCATCAGGATAGTGAGTGTCATGAACCCTAGCACCTGTTTCTTGGTGCAGCACTGAACAGGGATCCTGTCAGCCTACTGAATTCCTTAATCTGTGTGCTGTTTCTTTCCAAGGTTCTGTAAAGTTTCATCTTCATTCTTGCGGCCAACATTGGAGGAGCTTATTTGAAACTTGCAAAAAGTATAAAGCATTAAAACCTTTGACAGTGTGCTACTTAGAAAGGGATCTTAAGTGGGAAACAGAATACCAGGAGATTCTGGCTTCTAACTCAATAGCCCTTATTCACTGTGGACTTGGAGATGTTTATGAGGTTCAACTTTCTCATTCCTAAAATAAAAATGATACCCACCTACCTTATTTCAGAGGATTGAGAGAGATGTAAGGTGCAGTGAGATACTCTGTGTTTTATGAAATGAGCTGTATGATGTAACACAGAGCAGTGGCACTGTAGAGATTGGCTAGTTCACTAGTCCTTGAAACCCTACATATATCCTAGGCAGTTCCCAGAGCCAGGGGCTGGAATGGGGCCCACGTGGGAGAAGTGAAAGTACAGAGGGCACTGCCCATGTTATGTGTATTTGGTGTGTGCCTTCTGCTTTTTAAATTTTTTTGCTTGAAGAAAGAGAGATACTGTGTTGAAACATTTGGAAATCACTAATTCCAGTCCATACACCATTTTTATGGATATAAGAACTGATAGAGAAATTATTTTCCCATTTGCCCAGACTGATAATAGTGGTGTTAGACCAGAAGCCTGACCTAATGTTTCATGTGTGATATTCATTCGATTTGCTTAGCCTTTCATTTCAAGTCCTTACAAAATTTAATTATCTTTAGCCTTCAGTCCTGAAACCTGATTTTCTGTTGAGCTGTAGACAGTTGTAGATACACTCTTTGTAAATAAAGCCCAATGAATGTGCAGCATAGAGGCTGTGTATTATGTCAAAACCACATAACTTTATCTTAGAACTAAAGAATGTTTATACACAATAATTCGTGGGAGTTATATGAAGACAGAAGGAAATTTATCTACTTAGAGATAATCGAAATATATTTAAATGTGATAGCTCTTACTCTGGGGCATAAAGGAAATTTTATTTGAAAGGAGAAAAATCAGATTCTCCCTGTTGAAGTTTAATTCACTTCCTAGAAAACTTTCATTCAGTATCTTCTATGTGTCATATCTATATGATGTCAAATATCCAGGGGTCTCCAGGATAATAATATAGAAATAAGAAGCTTAAATGAATATTTTTGATTTGCTTTGATTTTTTTTCAGATAATCTACTATATGGGCACAGATAAATGAATTGCTATTATTGGATCAAATTTTGTTCAAAGAGAAGAACTACATAATAGGTTCCTTGTCTAACACAAGAAACCTCTAACCAGAATATTAAATGGACTCTGGCCTCCAGGAAGACAATGGTGGCCTCTCCTTGGGAATAGGGGTGGCATTTAGCCACTGTCTGGTTGTTCCTCTGGAACAGTGTTGAGCAGAGAAGAGCTTGCTCCATCAGGGGGACTTTCAGAGACACAGTCAGGTGTATGAGGCCCCCACTGTCCGGCAGTGCCTGGCATCTGGTGGGGCTGGACGTTGGACTCCAGGAGAGAATGCTGACTCTTGGGTTAAGGGTCTTTCATTTTCTTGGTAATGGAAACACCGGCCTTTCTCTGCTATAACCAGGGACTATGATACTGTAGCATACAAACAACTCTTTTTTTAAGCAGATGATTTAAGTAGAATATTCAAAGAGTTTCTTAACAGTCCATAAGGTAAGGGATAATGAAGTTCACATTTTCTGTGAAATTCCTGGCGTGGACTCTCAGAAATGTGGAGAAGCCACAATCTTAAGTGGCAGTGCTTACACATCCGGGTTATAGAGCAAGGAAGCTGGCGACGAGAAGGCGGTACACATTTATGCAGAAATACACTTCCTTACTAATGTGTCTTTGTTACAGAAAATAATTTGTACTGGATGTTGAGTCCTTTTTCAAACAGGAAAACGTAAGTCTCATTTTACACAGCCTCTGTTTTAAATTATAATTTGACAAAAGAAATAACCACATTACCTATTTGATTTGCCAGAACCTTTATCTAGCACCACCTGTTGAGCCCCAGGCACTCAAATACTGACATACTGCAGAGAACAAAATTATGTAGCTGGCATGCTAACTAGCATTGATGCCAGCCATAGCATAATACAGCCTTTGTACTCAAAATAAAACAAAAATACATTAAGCTACCAACTGTAAAGGTTTAAGAAAGCCACATTTAATTATATACAAACGGATCCTTCTAACAAAGGAAATATAATGAAAAATGGTCTTGGAGTTAAAAGGCCAAAGTTTGCATGGTCCACACTAGTAACTATCTTGAGCTTAAACAAAGCAGAATTTCATGGTACAGTTGATTTATATCAAATATGACAAGGGGATATGCTGAATTTGTTTTCATGAACTGATGGGTTCAAGTGAGTAACATTTGCAGTGTGAGAAAATAGCACAAGGCATTGCGGTAACCAGCAAAGCAAAAAGCTATAATTAGCTATGAATTTGTGGATGTATAATTCATTCCATGGGAGCTTATGAAGAGTCTGAAGCCTTGGTAAGTTCACCTGTCTTTGCTTTTGTACATGTGCTGACTTACAGTTAATGCTGAAATGTGCATTACATCACAAAGGGCTGTGGAGGTGTTTCCCCTATTTTGAAACAAAGGAGTATAAAGGCCAACTTGGAAGACTGGGATTAGTAGAAACACAATGCAAACTGTTTGAAAATATTGATGACTGTATCTGTTCAGTGTTGAGCCCTTACTGTGGGCCAACTTTGTATTTCACAAACATTATTTCATTATCTTTTTTGACAAACTCAGAAAGTAAGCATTATTATTTGTTTTACAGATGAGGATTTTGAGGCTTAGAGATGTTAACTTGTCTGAATTTATTTATAAACTGACACAGGTCTGTTTTCTCCCCAAACAAGTGTCCAGGTCTCTGGATAGCAGGTATCTATGAAGTTACTCCTTCCTTAAGAGATGATTTGTACACGTGTGGATCAGGGTGCCAGGTCAACCAGTGTGACGAGGGTGCAGTTCCAGGACTTCAGGGTAACAGTGTAACTTAATCAATTATGTCAAAATGTAACAGATGAAAGGATGAATTCATAGAAGGGCAGCACTCTACACAGAGGTTGAAAGAAAAAGGGGGGATGTACAGGACAGCAAATAGTGTCCAGGTTAGTGCAGGAGAGAAGGTGTCCTTTCACTCCAGAAAGCTAACATTGATTACTGGGGCAAAATATCCCCAGTGTGAAGTGAAGCAATCCAATTCACTTATCTATTCTTTGTTGATGACCATTTAACTCCTGGGCTCTTCAAGCAAACTTCTAACCTGTAAGTTGTCTCTGAAGTGAATCAGTCCACCCAGAAGGAACGCCACGGGCAAGTGACCACAGGCTGTGATTCTGTCCCTTTGTCCCCAGCACTGACATCCACATCGAGCTATCTGTGCTAGAAGCTGGCACAAACTTTACCAGGCATCAGAAAACACAAAGTGAAGGGGTATGAACGTGTGTGTGTGGAGGGTGGTGGAGGGAGACGCAGTGAAGGATGCAGAGAAGTACTGGGGCTGCTTCGCGATGCACCACCAGGCATCACGCAGGCCCTGCTCCCTGAAGCGCCCCACCCTCGCCTTCATGCTGCTCTGTCACTGTCTTGAATTCTCAATGATTTTGGAACAAGTTGGCCTGTGATTTCCTCTTGCACTGTGCTGTGCAAATTAAACAATCAACCTTGGGGGTAACATGGACTGCAGATGAACCACTTGAACCTTGGTATGAATGATGGTTTCACTAAAACTCTGAAAATTTCCCCTAATTACATTTAATTTTATTTTTGTGAATGAATTCTAACTCACTAGTGATTAAGTTCAACACCTTATTTCTCCCTTGGCCTCTCACATCTTTTCCAACTTATTGACTTAGAGGAAGTCAGAAAAGAAAATGAATGACGTTGGCCGCTGACGCATCCCAAGCCCAGCAGTACTAACTGTGTTCAGACAGGCATACAGCCTAAGGGCTTAGGTATTTAGCTCATCATCCATGCTACTTGCCAGCTTCTGAACTCGGAACTTTACATATTTCATTTAATGTTCACAAGCAAGTCTCTGCTCCATGTATTAATATCTGTCCCTCTCAAACGAGCAGAATTGGATTAAGAAAAAGTAAACAGTCTACCCAAGGCTGGTATTCAACTCCTGCTTGCACACCTTTAAACCCCGAGCTGACTTTCTCAAGTGAGGATTGCCCTACTTGCTAGAGTGACCTTCAGAACTAATGAGAATCTTCCAAATTATATTTGGGGAACCATATATATGCTTTGACAGATCCCGTGGGACCATATCAGGTGTGATTAGAGATATGCTGTTAAATACTTAACAGTCAGCAATGGGGACAGGAGCTGATTTGCTGAATTTGCCAATTTCCATGGTGTAAATACTCTTGCTAAAGCTGGAAAACTACCACAGAATTGGGGAGAGAGGTGTGCAGTCAGCTCTTGCCAGCTGCGGGAACCTGCTCTGATATACTCTGCTTATGACCCGACGGCACCTTAGGTTAAGCCTTTTAGTGTACACTTTGAGTGTTCTCCCTACACATACAGACACCTGGTAGGGCGGATGGAAATGCCGTCTTCTTACCGGGAAAGAGGTTGGGGTGGTTGGTAGAGACAAGGGGGGCTTTATGGTTTTTATCGCTGATTTTCTTCAGTCATTGTGGTGTTAGACTGGGGCCAGGCCCATTTTCTTTTTCAGTTCCTTTAAACCCCAGTAGGCGTGTTGAAAGTTTTATGGTCTAGGATCATTTTATAGAGAATAAGTCATTAAAAATCATCTCTGAATGCAAAGCATATCAGTTTCAGCGCATCCTCTTCATTAGCTTTCTTATGTTTATTTTGTCTTTAGATTTGTTGAATTTTTTGTTTATTTATTTTCTGTTTTTCGATCTAAAAACATTATCATGGTTCTTCTGTTAACTGGATATGTGAACATTGAAGCATTGTTAAATCTCTTTGGGAACTCAGTTTACTATAAATAGCAGAACGGAATTGCCTGTGGTCCTATTAAATATGTAGAGTATAAGGAAAGATCTGCTGTAATAGATTTTTGGGCACAGTAAAATACCTAATGAAATATTTGTTATTGTGCACAGTAATCCATCTTTGGGTACAGTAAGATATCTACAATATTTAGCTCTTGAGTGACTTCTATCTTTACGGATATCTCAAAATCCCAGTGTCAACCAGGGTTTCTCACTCGACCTCAGGGCTACTGACATTTTGGGTCCGATGGTTCTTTGTTGTGGGGCAGGGGGTGCTGTCCTGCGCATCGTAGAGCGTCCAGCAGTATCCCTGACCCCTGACCTTTATTCAGTAGACCTCAGGAGAAGCCTCCCAGCTGTGATGGTCACAGTGCATGGAGGTGGCAGGGGGACAACATCACTGAGCTGAAACTGATTTAAACAGTGGAGGCATCATGGTTGCCTACGGTGATCTAAAGATCACTTCATTTTTCTTCCAATGCATCAGGAATTATGTTTCTGAGTCCCTTGTGAGGGAAGTTCATTTTGTCAGCAAACAATCACCGAGCCCCTGTTCTGGGTCGCTGCCTGTTCTGGGGCTCCCCATCCAACACGGGACAGACACGAAGACAATCTCCCCCTCCAGGCGGCTCACGTTCTCCAGGGGGTAGAGACAAAACACTGTAAACACAACAATTAAGTCCCAACATTTGTAGCATATTTTAGGAGATGATAAGTACCAGGGAAAGAAGATAAAAATAGAGTTAAATAGAGGAAGACGGCCAGGAGGGGCTGCAGGGGGCAAGTTTCAAGAGGGTGGTTAAGGGACGGCCTCAACAAGGTGACATTTGGGCAAAGACTTGAAGCGGGTGGTTTGTGAGGAGCGTCTCCGGGCCAGCAGAGCAAAGGCTCTATGGCGTGAGCAGGACTGACCTTCAGCGGAACAGGAGGAGGCTGGCGAGGCTGAAGCAAAGCGGGCGCACGGAGAAGCGGGGGAGTGACGCGGTCTGACCTACCTTTTGATGCCGCCATTCCGGCATTTCTGCTATGATCCTCTCTGCAGGGTGGAAGCTCCATGAGAGGAGAAGCCGAGAGACTCATCAGGCGGCCACTGCATTGATTTAGGGGACAGACAGCAGTGGTCTGGGTCAGGGAAATGGTGCTAGAAGAAGTGAGACGGGATTGGACTGCAGACATATCTTGAAGATAAAGACAACTGGGTTTCCTGAGAATTGGATGTAGGCAACAGAGGAGGCAAGGAGGGCTCTGGGAGTTTTTACACGAGCAACGGAAAAAGCTGGAGTTGCCATCAAAGCAAACAGGGCAGAGCAGGTTTGTTTGTTGAGCTCATAAATTCATTGAGCAAATACATGGAGCATCCAGGTAGGCAACTGGATAAAAGTCTGGTGTTTGACAGAAGGTCAGGGCTGGAGATATGAATTTGGGAGTTACTGGCGCATAGATGATGTTTAAGGTGATGATCGAATGGGATCTCCAAGGGAGTTAATATAAAGAAGAGAAGATAAAGTGGGATCTCTGTGGCGCTCCTTCATTATGTGGTAAGGGGGGGCGTGGAGGGGCCAGTAGCGCGGGGGCCTGAGAAGGAGCTTGTGCCGAGGCGAGGGACCCCAGGAGCCCTCTCCTCCCGTAAACCAAGGGTAGCCGGGAGGGGTGGTCAGCTTGTCAGACACCGATGCATGAGGACTCACAGTCGGCCACTGGCTGAAATGTGGAGGTGATTGGTGACCTTGGTAAGCTAGGAGTGACAGTGATGCAAGGCTGCGTGGGTGGATTTAAGAGAGAAGAGAAATCGGAGTAGCGCACCCAGACCACCCTTTCAAAGCGTTTACCTATAAAGAGGAGAAAAAAAAGCAAGGTGGCTGCTTGTGGGGCAAGTGGAGGTTAAGGGAGGTTTCTTTTAAGTATGGGAAATATAAAGAAAAGATGTTTTATCTCAATGAGAAAGACCCAATAGAGAGCAGGAATTGATAGCACAGAGTAAGGTGCGGAGAAACTGTTCCTGTGATGTTTGTAAGTGGGGGGAGGGATGGGGTCTGCAGGAACCATCATATGTGTCTGACAGATAAAGAAACTGTGCAGAGATTGAACTTTCAGAGAGAAGCATAGATTCTGTGTAATTCAGTTAAAGAAAAAATACAATATGCCATGATATTTTATCGTGGGAAGAGGATATTTGTCAATAATATTCTACACATTCGTGGTAGTGACTGCTTTGTTCTTGAATGCATCGGTGTAGACGATGACAGGAGCTTCTTCATATCTGACTTTAAATAGCATAAGGGAGAAAATGAATTATGTGATGCTGTATTGGTTGAAGTGATACAATTTTATAAATTCACTCTCATTTTAATTAAACTCTCTCCTTTCTCTTAGGGGTGCTGTAGATGAAATGCACTATTAAGAACACAGTATTTCTGTTAAGGCTTTGGAGAATAACAGGATACAATGAAATGTATGTTTATCTTAGTCACAGTGGAAAATTACAAAGTAGTCTGTTTATTAAATACATTTCCATTCTTGCTTTCCCGGCAGGACACGCCTTTGTCTCCCATGGCAGCTCGGTACAGGGCGCTGATCATTGAATTTCCATCTCAGAGGCATTCTTTTTTTAAGGAAAATTCTAATTGAAGTCCCACAATACAGAACAGATAACAATGCTATTTCTTTTGGGAGAATGTCCTTTTAGAAATTGAAATTGATAACATTTATTCAGTTAAGATCAAATAATGAGTTATTTATGAGTGACAAATTGAACTCAAAAGCTGAGGATGGCAGCTATATCCTAACATCTGTGTCAGCAGCCTATTGATTTCTGTGTTTTGATTTGGATAAACTGCATCAGTAAAATCACAAATAAAACAGAGAAGTTGCTGTGAAAGATAGCAAGTGTTCAAGCAGCTTGTATAATCTCAGGAAGGTTGAAAAGAATATAGAATACTTGTAGTATTAAAGACGAGTCAAACCTCTCAACAAGAATCATTAATAGTGTCCAGCCGACTCCCTTTTAATAAAACAGTCATTCAGAATGCAACACTTAAAATAAGCAACTCTGTCAATTGCAGTATTGGGTAGTTCCTGTTCGATTTGCCCTGTGTTGCTTTTGTGTCTCACAATAGACTGTGGATCATGACAGGCTAATGCATCCACCACATGTTCCTGAACCTCACTTGGAGTTGAACTGAGTACAACACAGGTGTCCTGTCTGTGGAATTTGTGAGCAGGAGCATGGCTAAATTCCACAAAAGATCGGTGCAGAAAAAAAAAAAAATCATCTTCCTAACCATCAGCACAATTATACAAAATTTAAATGTAGGCATAGGAGAAAATTTGAGGAGGGCACAAAAATGAATGGACTTCACTGTACAGTCAACAGATGGTCACCAGTATGTTACACAATTTGATTAGTAACACTAAAAAATGAGATTTGTACCTAGCATTTGTAAAACCCCCCAAATGTGTCTTTGGAATACAAAGGTCCAAGAGAACACAATGTGACGACTACTCACGCTGTGGGAAGAGCAAGACACGCAACACTAATACCTGCTCGGGGATTCGGATTTTCTTCACACACTAGCTGTATGAACTTGGGCATGTGATATATTCTTGCTGAGCCTTAGTTTTCTCATTTGCAAAAATTATGACCCTTACCAACTTGTTTTTTTGCTAAGACCAAGTTCTTCTGCGATATGTCAAAGTATTAAGCATCTAATGCAACATCTGGCACAGAGAAGGCATGCACCAAATGTTCCTTGCATCTAAGCCTGATGTTCTGAAAAATAAAAAGTAGTTTCCAAATCCTTAGAAAAATATACAGAAAAGAAAAAAAAAATTGAAGTTTGAGAGAGGGAGGGAGATTATAACTTGATTTAAGAAAAAAGGTAATCACAAGAGAGTGATTTTCTAACAAAGAATGATGAATGCATGGAATAAAATGTTTACTGTTGGAACTGAATGGAAATGCTTACACTACTAGATTCAATGCTCTGAAACATTCAATAATGTGTATGTAATTTTATACATCATCCATGCCATTTTTAGAGTAAAAACAATTTTTTTTTTTTACTCTGTTTTCTCTTCAGCTTTCCAGGAAGTGTTATGCTCCCCACCAGAGGATAAAACTGCAGAAAATATGCAGCCCCATAATGCAGAATTTTTGGCTGGCAGCTAAACCCCGTGGTCTGGAGGGGTGGAAGGGTCTTACAGGTGTTGTCTTTTGGTGGGCAGCCTGCCTGGGGCCGTTCATTTTTCTCAAGCTGGGTCTGATTACTCAGGTCTCTTACTGTAGCTAAGGTAAAAATCACCTCTTGTCACAGGTCCAAATGAATCTATATCCCCTGAATGAACTTTTCTTCCAATGTAAGAAAAAGCCAGAAATATCCGTGGTTTAGTGACTTTCGGTTATGTAAATCCAGGGGCCAACTCAGTGATACGAAGATTAGGTATTAGCGGTTCCACATCTGGCTGCGTGCCAGCATCCCCAAGGGTGCTTGCTGGGGCAGGTTTCTGGGTCCTCCCCGCAGGGGCTGACTGAGGCGGGTGTATTGGACCGCTGCGAAGAATGCCGAGTCCGCTGTCAACAAGCTTACCGTAAGCGAGACTCACCTACATCGAAGAGCGCTTCACTTCAGCTGCAAGGCCGGTGACTCCTGGAGGTTCATAGGAACATGATGGTCTAGAATGTGGTTTAATTTATTCAACTCCTAAGCACATTTTGCTTCATTTCTTGGGCAGCCCCACATGGCTACCCATTGAGTGGATGAAAAAACACCCTCTTTGGGGACTCGCTTCATCATATTTCCTTGCAAGGGCCCTTCACTCTTTGTTTCATCACTGCTCCTAAAAACCCTTGGATTTTCCTCCTCGGTCTCTGGCAAGAGCTTCTGGGCTTTGGAGTGAGGGTGGGGTGTTGAGGGATGAGCTCCACATCTTGATGGAGCAACAGGTGATTGAGATGATGGCTACCGAGTTCCCACCTATTTATGTTTTTATTCAACAAATTATTTAGCAAGTATGTGGAGTATCAGCTCCATGCCACAAGCTGTAGAGACAGAGGAGAAAATCAGAGGAAGACTCTAATCCTCATGGAGCATACAGAGGAGAAGATAGTGAAAGAAACAGGCCAACAGGTCTTGATTCCATCTATATCCATGAGTTGAAGGAACTGTGCAGGTTGAAATGAAAGAGAATAATTGGGAGGGGTCAAAAGTTCTGCGGGGTGTGGTCTGACAAGGGTTTAAAAATGAGACGGGGCCTTCCATGCAAGGGGCTGTGGAGGGAAAGGTGTGGCGAGGGAACTCTGCAGGGATGCTGGCAGACTGAAAGGAGTCCGTCGGGGGGAAGAGATGAGAAGACACAGTGGGTCGTATGGGAGGGGCTGAAAAAGGAGATGGTTTTATTCTAGAAGTATTGGGAAGCCATCCCAGGGTTTTAAAGACAAGGTAAAGAATATTATTGATGGTTTCAAAGTATGACTCTAGCTGCTGCCCACATTCTGAAGATGAGTAAAAGTGAGGGTGGTGCTGGCTTGCGTTATAGTATTCCCAGGAAGAGGCGACTTGGCTTGCTGTGGGATGGTGGCAGGAAGGTGGAGAGATTGAGCAGCCCGACCAGTCTTTGAGGCCGCAGACATGTGGACTGTGATGCTGTGGGGTTGCTGGCTGGCCTTCTATGCTTTGGGGTGAGTAGAAGTCAATGTGGGATTGTAGGACAGATCTTGAGTCACAGGTAATGGGAGAGAGAATGCCTGAGACCCTTGGCTTATGTGGTTATTATCTTCACCATGAATTGAATGCTTATTTATAAATGGTGAACTCTAGCCCAGGTGCTGGGGCTGCAGTTGTATAGGGCATAAATCTGATCACTGCTTTCTTGAAGTTTGTAGTGGAGCTGAGAACCGGCAAGCAAACAGGGAATTATAATGGTGTGGTGACGCTAAAGGAACTTCAGGAAGCGTGAAGGTGACAGATTGACACAGGGCAAGAATAAGTTGTCAGGAGCAAAATTTAAGCTGATAAGTCAAGGCTGATTAGAAGTCAAGAGATTTTTTAAAGAGGAAGAGGAAATAACATGCTGAATGATGGAGGGGCTCCAGGGTAAAGGAAGATGGGGGGACAAGGGGGTGGGGGGCTCCTCAGGCCTCCTTTGGTGCCCAAGGATGGAGCAGCTGCCGTGCCCACCACCCAGGACGCCTGACATGGGGAAGCTGGTGGGTCTCAGGAAGGGCTCAGGTTCCTAGCTCGGAAAACTGGCCTCTCCGTTAGCGACCTAGGTGCTCACTAGCCCTGTTCAAAGCCCTCCTGTCTGTGATCAGAAACAGAAGAGTTGTGATGGGAGATGCCTACGAGATGTGCCCAGAGAGTTAAAGTACGAGTGTGAAAAGTACCAGAGTTGTTCCTATTCTGACAGGAAACTGAGGCAGGGGAAGTGGATGATGTTAAAAAGCAAAAAAAAAAAAACAAAAAACAAAACAAAACCATAAAGGAGCAGCTGCAGACCTTTACTGGACTGATAATTCTTTGGATTTCACATTAATTTATGATGCTCCCCGTGCTCTGAATTTCTGTGGTGGGTCTAGTGGCGGGACCCTGCCTCGCTCAGCTACCGGACCCCCCTGTCATGTTCCCTGGCTCTAGGGACTCAGTTTGCCTTGTGGTGTGGCCATTTAACATCCGATCCAGTCTCTGAGTGAGTGTTTGAGAGCCACACAGGGCTGTGAGCTGTGGCCGTGGTCCCGGGCGGCTGAGCTCCAGTGCTTGTTTATCCTGTGCAGGTGAAATTTTATGCCCATAGAGTAGAAACATGGGGAGCGAGTTCTTTTCCTCCTCCCCTCGGCTCCCCACTTTGATAACCTGCCCAGGACCCCAGGACCTCCTAGACTCGGCCCAGTTCTGGTCTTGCCGACCCGCCCAGAGGCTGTCAGCCTCCACACAAATCCAAGCGTGACCTCCTGTTGGTCTTATTTTCAACACGTTACCCAGACATCCTTTGCTTTCCTCTCTCTTCAGGAGACCTGACTACCCCTGCTGGTCTTCCCGGACCCTGATCAGCTATTTTCTTGCCTGCCTGGGTCACCCCCAGTTTCCTGACACTGGATACCATCCATCCATGGTCACGCCTGCCGGATTGCCCGTTAGCGTCTGAGCGCCCCCGGCCCCTGGCCCTTCCGGGACTGTGTCTGGTCTCTGGGTCCTGGCCCTGAGCATCCTGCTCTGGACCCGGGAGAAAACAACGCAAACCTGATAGGTGGTTTTAGAAAAATCTTCTCACACATTCCCACAGGTAGAGATGAGACTGAGCAGAGTGGGAGAAACAGTGGGTGCGAGGCAAAGTCAAAAACATACAGCTAGCAAGAATACTCAGGTTTGACCAAGAAGCCATGAATTCCACAATTTATTCTCTTTCCCTGCACTGTCATCACTGTTTCTATTGTTCTCCCAATCATCACTCGGTGAGATCTTAACACATTTTTCCCCCTTCCTTTAGATACATTGGAATTCATTTGGGTAAAGATTTAAAAGGCAAATTCATAAAATAAAATCTTATTTTTCTTTCGGTGCTAATTTTTTATATAGTTTTTTATTTTTGCTTATCAAGTTTTTCTTTCAGTGGCTCAGGCAATAGATGACTTTAACTATAATCTAGAAATTTCACTATAATGAAAAAGTTTACATTATTCCTATGAAAAATGTCTAATGGGTGTAACACTAAACTGGAATTGAAAGTACAAGCTCTCTTCTGCTTTTCATTAACTCTGCACTTTATGATGTATTTTAACCTCACATTTTCATAGATAAAGTAGAGAAAACACGGACTAATCTGGGAACTATGAAGACAACTTCGTAATGTCTTGAAAATTATCAGTTTGCCACATAAAATTAGTATTGACATTTTAAACATTTTTTAATTTAAAAAACGAGCATTTTGAACAAGTATTTTTCACTTGATCTGTCAAAAATTGCCACATGTTGTACCCATAAATAACCTTATTTAAAAAAAAATATGCCATTGGAATTGCTGTGAGTTCATCAAGGAGTAATTGTGTGACAGAATTGTGTGTAAAATGTGAACATGTTTTCAATTTGAAACTGGCCTGGAAAATGACATTAGTGACACTTCCAGTGGCCTAAAATATTTCATCAACTTTAGGTAGAACTAAATTTTACAAAGTCTTTGAGTCTGCCAAGAAATACATGGGAAGAACAATGAATAGAATTGCAAATCCAAGGTAATTTTCTAATTTTAGTGTCTAAGTAAATTTCTCAACTTTCTTAATATGAAAAAAAAAATTTTAAAGGGACTAAAACTTGTATGAATATTATAAGGTATATGGAAAAGTAGTTTATGGGACCATATTTGCCTAATAGGCTACTTGCTTTGGGGTGTTATTGTGAGCTTTTATTAGTATAAAGCTTATACCATATGGACATCACAGAGAGACCTGGTTGTCTTAGTGTGGTCCATCCGAATCTCAGTCAAGGTGGCCGCATTTAACTTTACTGGAACGTTGCCTGTGTCTGTTATAAGCATATACGTGGGATTAGGGTGCCCTGTGACGTTAGGAATAGTAAACTGGGTGTCTCAGGAGAGGCTTCACAGATAAGCTAGTCCATCTTGTGATGTGTTGGGATGAGTTAGAATGGGGATCGTATGGAGAAACTGGCTTGTCCCCATTCCGGGCAAGGTCCCAGAAACTCCATTCATTCATCTAGTATCAGTCTGAGGGGCTGATCCGCACCACACCAAGAGAGAGCAGACTGCTATAGGTGCTAATACACTAATAACATCCTCTCTGCCTTTCTTACATGAATTCCATAGTGATTTGGAAACTAAAGGAAAACTTCTCCAACAATAAGGTTTGCTTAATGTTTGAATGTACAGCTGAGGGAGTCCATCTGGGTGTCTGTCCCAGATAGCTTTTAAAATAGGATCCAGGTGAATTGTGTAGGGTGATTATGGATAGGCCATCATGAACAGGGAGGTGGATGGTAAATGCAGAGCCCTGAGGACCCTCCTGTGGCCCGTGCCTGTCACTGTTCTCATGGGTCCTCCTTCAACCTTCACTCTCAATATATATTTTTCCTTGCCTTCAGATAGAATGGGAATTCATTTGGGTGAATAGTCAAAAAGCAAATTCATAATATGTGATTTTTCTGTATTAATTTTATATTCTTTACATAGTTATTTACTATTTTACTTACCAAGTTTAATCTTTTGGTGGCTCAAGACATACACATAGACTGTGAAAAAAACCCTTGTAGATTTTGTGAATCAATGAAGATTCGGTATGCTGTTCTTATATTTATTTAGTCCCTCTACCACAAATCAGAGCAGTGGGTCACTCACTGTCAGTAAAATTTGATTGCATTAAGTTGAATGAGTAATTTGCTCTTTTTTAGCATGTCATAGTGAAAAGCAGTTTCAATTGCTTTTATAAAAGTTGCTCTTACAGACATGTGAAATTCACAGTCCCCATTAACTGAACTGCTTATCCTTTCAAGAACCATATGAATATCTCGGCATTTTTATCCCGTTTTATGAATCCTCTTTCATCTATGGCTTGAATTAGTATGAGATCACGGGATCTCCAGATTCCTTTATAAATATCTGTTCTTCCAATACAAGTTAGAGTTATTAGTTTAGTTATCAGGGGATTTACTGTATTTTATGTACCTTTCAAAGGCAGCATGAGTGAGAAGTTCTGTGTGGTATGGCAAATACTATCCTTATTAACGGGATATCACAGTTTCTTTTTAATAAACATTTTATTTTTGAATATTTTAGATTTACAAAAAACTTACAGAGAAAGCACAGAATTCCCCCTCACCCCTTACCTGTGTTCCTTGTTAACATCTTATACTGCCCTGGTACCTTTGGAAACATTAAGGCCCAACATTTGTATGTTACTATTAACTAAACTCCAGATTTTATTCCAATTTCTCCAGTTTTTTCACTAATATCCTTTTTCTAGTTCATGATTCGATTTAGGTTACCACACTGCATTTAGACAGAGTTGTTACTGAAATAAAATTTTAGAATCAGGAGCAAGCATCTACCCCCCGCAGAGAGGGACTTGCTTGTGTGCGATCCCAGATCCACGTCAAAGTGGAAAAGGAGCGCTCGATCCTGTAGGATGGTGCCTTGGACATCCCCGACCCCGTCTCAGATAATTCGAAGCCCCTTCGATGCCTTTCTGCATTCCGTTCAGGTCAGTGAGAGTGAAGGAGGCACAGCACATCTGACTGACCCTCTGCTCTGAACTCTGTGGCCTGCCTTGTCTCTGATGACCCAGTTCCAGCGTTGTACGCTATGTTTTCAGTTCCCTATCCTCCATAATGTGTAGTCTACATAAAGGTCCCTGCTAGAGGACTGGCAGGATGCTCTAACAGGGCATGAAACCATGAATTAAAGTGCAAGATATCCGCGCTCCTCCTGGCCTTGGAATACTGTTATTGGGGAATGGGGCTTGCTAATGGCTTCTTGACACGTCTCTTAAAAAACCCATTCTGGAAAATTTCTAAACCAATTTTTTTATTGCTACCACATTCTACACTGATGGAGAGGTGTTTTCTTCTCCTAAATATTTCCTGGAAAGGAAATCCCTCTCGGCATTCTGGAATGAGAAGCTTCCTTGTACAGGGGTTAGGAGAAAGGACTGGTCTGTGAGCAAAGTTTAAACTGAGATGACAGAGGAAGATGTCAACTTCACAAAAAGACTCACTTTGCAAGTTATTGGAGAATATCCTTAGAGGCTATTACTTCACTTTTGAGCTAGCTTTCTCTGGTAAAGAAACCTAGAGATTTAAACCAAAAGGTATAAAGAAAAATTTTTCGAATATAAAAATAAAGATGCATTTAAAAAACTTAGTATCACTTGACTTGAATAAGAAGTTTTGGCATTTGAGAATGCAAATTATATGTACTAGGATCATATCAGAAAGCTTGTATAAGGTATATACTACTTCTGAATTATTTAACAATTTTCCTCTGTAGATCTTGAATATAGATGTTTTGGAATGATAACGTTCTCATGTAGTAGAATATGCATGGAAATGAAGCTGGGAGATTTTATACGAAGATGCTCTGCTTATGTTGTATTTCCATAAGAGCTTCAGCGTCATGCAGTTTACATAGAAGCATTAGGCTGTAGCCTTGTCTTACTGAACCCATGTCGAGCTATGTGTCAGTCATTTCAAAGCCTGTTTGTTCATGCTCTCTTTGCTGTGCGCACTGGCAGTTGTTTTGAGTTGCTGCCAACTTGGATTTTTGGGTCCGCCCGTATTCAGAGACCAGCGCCTGGGCCTGCCCTGAAGTTTACAGGGAGTCCTGGCTCACAGCCACCTGCATTATGTCCAGTCCTGATATTCTGACTCCTTGTTGTCCAATACCCTGCCTAGGTCTCTGACATTCTGCCCCCAGGCCCATCACCTGAGGACCTGCTCACTCTCACTTAACCCACATCCATCAGCCATTGCTGGACCCTGACACGACCAGCTTCCCCTTCCTGCCCACACGGACCCGGCGGAGCTGTGACGGTTCCCTGCCTGACCCCACAGGGCGACCTTGTCCTCTGAGTGGTAATGTCTTGGTTAATAGGTCAGAGAAAAGCTAACTGGGCCCCAGATCTTGCACCTCCTAGAACTTTTATATCTATTTTTCTCATTTGTTGAGCTCCTCTGGTGAGTCAGGAAATGAGTAGGTGCTGTGGGTAAAAAAGAAAAAGACCCAGTTCCTGAATTGCTACAGCTTTGACTGGTGGAAATGAAACACATGCTAATGGATTATTTCTTCAGCGTGCAGTGAGGGCGCAGGGAGTATTCCTGGGCTCAACTGGAGTTGTGTATTGAGGGCTGAGTAAAAATTAACCAGGCGATGGGTTCCTTCTGGCTGCTGGGTGACGTGGAGGTAGGAGGCAAGATGGTGTGCGCGGGAATGAAAGCGTTATTTACTGGAGAGCATTTAAAGGCTTTGCTTGCTACCTCCCACGCCGTGGTGCGGCACGGTGGTTGCAGAGAAATCAATATGGCAGGGCTTCCGTGAGGTTAATTCAATACTGAATCGAGGGATTTAGCAAAGAGAAAGCGGGGGACTCCATTCTGAGTCATGGCTTAATGAATTTGCTGTGTCGTAGGTGAGGATTGCAGTGAAACAGGTCATCTCAGACGACTTCGTTCCTCATTACGGCACTAACTCACCAAGTTAATGCAGGTTCTGCTACTATTAGAAGGGTTTGCTAGGAACCCAGGTCTCATAACAGCAGAATACACGGGCAGAACAGATTTAGTTTGTTCCTCCAGTTACTGAACCTGTAACCTTGCTGAGAGCAGGGTAGGCTAATCAGTGTTTTGGAATGAATTAGCTTCTATATCGATACAAATTTTTCCTGAGTCGTACACAACAAAGGAGGTAAAGTAGACATTGCCACTGCCCTCAAAAATATTGATGACATAATAGCAGATTATACAGGATAATGTTTAGTGCTACACCGTGTGGTCTGTGGCTCGAGCGTGTAGTGGAAAATCTCCTAGCTGGAGTCATGCGACATGCACTCTCTCTGGGCCACTTGTCATCCTGTAGGTCAAGCCATCTTATCTGAAAAATGTGAAGCTCAACTGATACTTAAGGTTTTTTCCAGCTTTAAAATGCGATGGTTTTTACAAAGTCTGTACAAGAATTTGGGGCTTGGATCTGGATATCTCAGTGGGTGCAGGGAGTCCTGTGGATCTGCAAAGGGGATCCGTCTGCTCTCGCACCTCCCTTTTCTAAGGTCAGTGATGGGCATGTGGTATCACATCATGTAAGACTGTTGATGTGAAGAGGAGACAAGAAAGGAGAAACACTGTGTATGTGCGTCATAGTGTACAGACGGCATGTGGTCTGGCCTCAGGCACAGATGATGCATTAAATATATTTCCCCATTATGGCAAATCTCGTGGTTCTGTGTAAGGATTCTCTCTTACTGTCTTCCTTCTGTCTTTTCTTTTAAATCCATCTCCTGATTTTACTCCCCTCCCCTCCCTCATGTAGGACTTCTGGAGTGTTTAGTGAGGATGTTTCTGTTTGCAGTCATTGCTCCCCAACGTATATGGTGGTTTTGTTGCTTGTATTGTTAAGTTGTGCAAATGGTGTTGTACTATTTGTTTCAGTCTGCTTCTTACCCCCATATATGTATAAGATCCACTGATGTTACTGCATGTATTTCTGCTGTTTAAATCCATGTGTGCGTCCACCATACTTTCCCATTTACTCTCCTGTGATTAAGATACCCAGATTCCCATTGGTTTCCTGCCTCCCAGCTTCCACGGAGACAACATCCGCATCCAGGTCCTTTGAAGTGTGAGTGTTTCTTTGGGATACGTCTGTAATTGTGTGTGTGTCTGTGGGGATGGGGCGGGAGGAGTGTGTCTGTGTGACCTGATTAAGCTGTCCCCGATTGTTCTCCAGAAGAGTCCTCCTGCACGGGGATTCTCCATCCCTCTGTGTCCCTGTCTTTACTTGGCAATATAGCACAATCAGCTCTCTACTTTCTGCCAATCTAATAGATTTAAGTGCTTTTTCATTGTTTTTATGGGCCTGGTCCGCAAGGGTCATGACAGAGAAGTGACAATTGCTAATCCAGCTGCTTCTGGCTCAAAGTTTCATGGGGATGCCTCTGTTCTCATTCTTCTATGGCCAATAGAGAGGGTATGGTGTGGGGAGGGTTCTCCATCTCAGGTCTCTGTTGCTTCAAAAGCTTACTTCGTATTGTTATGGTTCGCAGAGCAAGGCTGGGGGTGGCCTGGATGCCATGTGGCTGAGCCATCCCAGGCCACCTTATGAGGTTCGTGTCACTCCAGTAGCACACCTCCCAGGACCTCGGTGGCTGGCCGACTCTGGGCTGGAGCAGGGACTTGGAGGGAGCGCGACCCTCAGGCTGGGACATCTCTGCCTGGCTTCCGAACTCTGTGATTCTCCAGTCGTGGCCTAAGGCTTCCCGTGACAGCTCTGCCTCTAGGGCGTTTCGACATCGACATCCTCAGGCAGACGGTGGACGGGACAGGATGGACGAGGGAATCCCTCCAACTGTTTTCTCTCTGAAAACAGGGCTCATACCTGGGTTCCTTCTATTTTTTTTTCAAGAGAATATGTTTATTAAAGAGTTAAGCTCCACACATGTGTTTTCTTTTGCATCTGAAATAATTATATAAGCTCTCCAGGCAGTGGCTTTGATTTATCTTCTGATAGTTGCTCTAATGGAACATTACCTCTTCCTGGGCACTCTCTCTGGACTGATGGCTTTCCTGTGATGAGGCTGTTTGCACTTAACAGGCAGTTACAGTTATTTTTTTATAATTTATTTTGGTATCATTAATCTACAATTACATGTGCAATATTATGGTTATTAAACTACCCCCTTCATCAGGTCCCCCCCACCAACCCCATTACAGTCACTGTCCATCAGCGTAGTGAGATGCTATAGAATCACTACTTGTCTTCTCTGAGTTGAACAGCCCTCCCCGTGCCCCCCCACGTTACGTATGCTAATCATAATGCCCCTTTTTCCCTCTTATCCCTCCCTTCCCACCCATCTTCCCCAGTCCCTTTCAGTCCGTTCTTGGGTTCTGTGAGTAACTATCAGTCCGTTCTTGGGTTCTGTGAGTCTGCTGCTGTTTTGTTCCTTCAGTTTTTTTCTTTGTTCTTATACTCCACATAGGAGTGAAATCATTTGATACTTGTCTTTTTCGGCTTGGGTTATTTCACTGAGCATAATACCCTCTAGCTCCATCCATATTGTTGCAAATGGTAGGATTTGTTTTCTTCTTATGGCTGAATAATATTCCATTGTATATATGTAGCACATCTTCTTAATCCATTCATCTACTGATGGACACTTAGGTTGCTTCCATTTCTTGGCTATTGTAAATAGTGCTGCGATAAACATAGGGGTGCATCTGTCTTTTTGAAACTGGGCTGCTGCATTCTTAGGGTAAATTCCTAGGAGTGGGATTCCTGGGTCAAATGATATTTCTATTTTGAGTTTTTTGAGGAACCTTCATACTGCTTTCCACAATGGTTGAACTAATTTGCATTCCCACCAGCAGTGTAGGAGGGTTCCCTTTTCTCCACATCCTCGCCAACATTTGTTGTTGTTTGGTTTTGGATGTTGGCCACCCTCACTGGTGTGAGGTGATATCTCATTGTGGTTTTAATCTGCATTTCTCTGATGATTAGCGATGTGGAGCATCTTTTCATGTGCCTGTTGGCCATCTGAATTTTTTCTTTGGAGAAGTGTTTATTCATGTCCTCTGCCCATTTCTTAATTGGATTATTTGCTTTTTGTTTGTTGAGGTGCATGAGTTCTTTATATATTTTGGATGTCAACCCCTTATCGGATATGTCATTTATGAATATATTCTCCCATATTGTGGGATGTCTTTTTGTTCTACTGATGGTGTCCTTAGCTGTACAGAAGGTTTTCAGCTTGATATAGTCTCACTTGTTCATTTTTGCTTTTGTTTCCCTTGCCCGGGGAGATATGTTCATGAAGAAGTTGCTCATGTTTATGTCCAAGAGATTTTTGCTTGTGTTTTTTTCTAAGAGTTTATGGTTTCATGACTTACATTCAGGTCTTTGATCCACCTTGAGTTTACCTTTGTGTATGGGGCTAGACAGTAGTCCAGTTTCATTCTCTTACATGTAGCTGTCCAGTTTTTCCAACACCAGCTGCTGAAGAGGCTGTCATCGCCCCATTGTATATCCAAAGCTCCTTTATCAAATATTAATTGACTGTAGATGTTTGGGTTAATGTTTGGATTTTCTATTCGGTTCCACTGGTCTGTGTGTCTGTTTTTGTGCCAGTACCAAATTGTCTTGATTACTGTGGCTTTGTAGTAGAGCTTGAAGTCAGGGAGCGTAATTCCCCCTGTTTGATTCCTCCTTCTCAGGATTGCTTTGGCTATTCGGGGTCTTTTGTGGTTCCATATGAATTTTAGAATTATTTGTTCCAGTTCATTGAAGAAAGCTGTTGGTAGTTTGATAGGGATTGCATTGAATCTGTAGATTGCTTTAGGTAGTGTAGCCATTTTGACAATATTTATTCTTCCTAGCCAAGAGCATGGGATGAATTTCCATTTGTTTGTGTCCTCTTTAATTTCTCTTAGGAGTGTCTTGTAGTTTTCAGAGTATAGGTCTTTCATTTCCTTCGTTAGGCTTATTCCTAGGTATTTTATTCTTTTTGATGCAATTGTGAATGGAATTGTTTTTCTGATTTCTCTTTCTGTTAGTTCATAATTAGTGTATAAGAAAGCAACAGACTTCTGTGTGTTAATTTTCTATCCTGCAACTTTGCTGAATTCAGATATTAGTTCTAGTAGTTTTGGAGTGGAGTCTTTAGGGTTTTTTATGTACAGTATCATGTCACCTGCAAATAGTGACAATTTGACTTCTTCTTTACCAATCTGGATGCCTTGTATATCTTTGTTTTGTCTGAATGCCGTGACTAGGACCTCTAGTACTCTGTTGAATAACAGTGGGGAGAGTGGGCATCCCTGTCTTGTTCCCGATCTTCGATGAAAAACTTTCAGCTTCTCGCTGTTAAGTATGATGTTAGCTGTGGGTTTGTCATATATGGCCTTTATGATGTTGAGGTACTTGCTGTCTATACCCATTCTGTTGAGAGTTTTAATCATGAATGGATGCTGAATTTTGTCAAATGCTTTTTCAGCATCTATGGAGAGGATCATGTAGTTTTTGTTCTTCTTTTTGTTGATGTGGTGGATGATGTTGATGGATTTTCGAATATTGTACCATCCTTGCATCCCTGGGATGAATCCCACTTGATCATGGTGTATGATCCTCTTGATGTATTTATGAATTAGGTTTGCTAATATTTTGTTGAGTATTTTTGCATCTACATTTTCTGGGATATAGGTCTGCAATTTTCTTTTTTGGTGAGGTCTTTGCCCGGTTTTGGTATTAGAGTGATGCTGGCTTCATAGAAAGAGTTTGGAAGTATTCCCTCCTCTTCTATTTTTTGAAAAACTTTAAGGAGAATGGGTGTTATTTCTTCTCTATATGTCTGGTAGAATTCAGAGGTGAATCCATCAGGTCCGGGGGTTTTGTTCTTGGGTAGTTTTTTGATTTCCGATTCAATTTCGTTGCTGGTGATTGATCTATTTAGTTTTTCTGTTTCTTGTTTGGTCAGTCTTCGAAGGTTGTATTTTTCTAAGAAGGTTTCCCTTTCCTTTAGGTTTTCCAGCTTGTTAGCATATAGATTCTCATAATATTCTCTTATAATTCTTTGTATTTCTGTGGGGTCCGTCATTATTTTTCCTTTCTCATTTCTGATTCTGTTTATGTGTGTACATTCTCTTTTTCTCTTAGTGAGTGTGGCTAGGGGTTTATCTATTTTGTTTATTTTTTCAAAGAACCAGCTCTTGGTTTCATTGATTTTTTCTATTGTTTTATTCTTCTCAATTTTATTTATTTCTTCTCTGATCTTTATTATGTCCCTCCTTCTGGTGACTTTGGGCCTCATTTATTCTTCTTTTTCCAATTTAGTAATTGTGTCTTTAGACTATTCATTTGGGAATGTTCTTCCTTCTTTAAATAGGCCTGGATTGGAATACACTTTCCTCTTAGAACTGCCTTTGCTGCGTCCCACAGAAGTTGTGGCTTTGTTTTGTTGCTGTCATTAGTCTCCATATATTCTTTGATTTCTGTTTTGATTTGGTCGTTAACCCATTGATTCATTAGGAGAATGTTGTTAAGTCTCCATGTATTTGTGAGCCTTTTTGATTTCTTTCTAAAATTTATTTCTAGTTTTATACCTTTGTGATCTGAGATGTTGGTTGGTAGAATTTCAATATTTTTAAATTTATTGAGGTTCTTTTTTGTGGCCTAGTATGTGGTCTATTCTGGAAAATGTTCCATGTGCACTTGAGAAGAATGTGTATCCTATTGCTTTTGGGTGTAGAGTTCTGTAGATGTCTATTGGGTCCATCTGTTCTAGTGCGTTGTTCAGTGCCTCTGTGTCTTTACTTATTCTCTGTCTGGTCGATCTGTCCTTTGGAGTGAGTAGTGTGTTAAAGTCTCCTAAAATGAATGCATTGCTTTCTATTTCCTCCTTTAATTCTGTTAGTATTTGTTTCACATATGCCGGCGTTCCTGTGTTGTGTGCATATATATTTAAAATGGTTATATCCTCTTGTTGGACTGACCCTTTTATCATTATGTAATGTCCTTCTTTATCTCTTGCTACTTTCTTCATTTTGAAGTCTATTTTGTCTGATACAAGTACTGCAATACCTGCTTTTTTCTCCTTGTTGTTTGCATGAAATATCTTTTTCCATCCCTTTACTTTTAGTCTGTGTATATCTTTGGGTCTGAGGTGAGTCTCTTCTAAGCAGCATATAGATAGGTCTTGCTTTTTTATCCATTCTATTACTCTGTGTCTTTTGATTGGTGCATTTCGTCCATTTACATTTAGGGTGATAATCGATAGATATGTACTTATTGCCATTGCTGGCTTTAGATTCGTGGTTACCAAAGGTCCAAGGGTTGCTTCTTTACTATCTAACAATCTAACTTAACTTTCTTGTTAAGTTATTGTAAACACAGTCTGATGTTTCTTTATTTCCCTCCCTTCTTATTCTTCCTCCTCCATTCTTTATATACTAGGTGTTTTATTCTTTGCCTTTAGTTAGTATTTGGATGGTATGCTTTCTTTGCTATGATTTTATTTTCTCTGGTGACATCTTTTTAGCCTTAGGAGTGCTTCCCTCTAGAGCAGTCTCTTTAAGATATCCTGTAGAGGTGTTTTATGAGAGGCAAACTCTCTTTTGCTTCTCTGTAAATTGTTAAATCCCTCCATCATATTTAAATGATAATCGTCCTGGATACAATATTCTTCGTTCAAGCCCCTTCTGTTTCATTACGTTAAATATATCATGCCATTCTCTTCTGGCCTGTAAGGTTTCTGTTGAGAAGTCTGATGATAGTCTGATGGGTTTTCCTTTGTAGGTGATCTTTTTTCTCTCTCTAGCTGCCTTTAATACTCTGTCTTTATCTTTGATGTTTGCCACTTTAATTATTATGTGTCTTGGTGTTGTCTTTCTTGGGTCCCTTGTGTTGGGAGATCTGTGGGCTTCCGTGGACTGTGAGACTATTTCCTTCCCCAGCGTGGGGAAGTTTTCAGCAATTATTTCTTCAAAGACACTTTATATCCCTTTTTGTCTCTCTTCTTCCTCTGGTACTCCTATAATGCGACTATTGTTCCGTTTGGATTGGTCACACAGTTATCTTAATATTCTTTCATTCCTAGGGATCCTTTTATCTCTCTCTGCCTCAGCTTCTCTGTATTCCTGTTCTCTAATTTCTATTCCATTAATAGTCTCTTGCATCTCATCCAGTCTTCTGTTAAGCCCGTCGATGGCATGTCTCATTTCTGCATAGTGTTTCCTCACTTCCCTCACTTCCTCCCTCAGCTCTTGCACATTTCTCTGTAGATCCATTAGTATGGTTATGACTTTTGTTGTGAATTCTTTTTCAGGAAAGTTATGCATGTCCATCCCTTCAGGTTCCCTCTGTGGTGTTGTCTGGGTCTGGGTAAGTTTTGTTTGTACCATATTCCTCTGTCTTTTCATGGCGATAGAAGTGGTCGCTGGTAGATGCCCCGTATGTCAGCTGGGCCCTTTAAGACTTTTAAAAAGAAAAAAAAGAAAAAAAAAGGGAAAGAAAGAAAAGAGAAAAAAAGAAAGAAAAGAAGGAAAAGAGGAAAAAAAAAAAACGCCTGCCAGGAGTAGATTCTGTGGGGATGCTGTAGGTGGCGCTGTTGCTCCACTATTCTGCAGCTTCAGCCGCGCCGCTCTGCTCCGCAGGGCCCTTTGTAGCTCTGGCAGGGGCGGGAATGAATGGGAGGCTGTTGTTGTCTGTGGAAAGTGTCAGTGCGGCTAGTTTTCCCAGTCGCCAGCCAAGGGGTCTGAAATTCCTCAGGACTCCCAGCCTGCTGGGCTGAGTAGCTGGGACGATCCTGCCCCTCTGTTGGGCCCCTATCTCTTTATGACCACTAAAAAAAAGCACATGCTTTTTTTTTTGTCCCGGGAGCTGGCTGCAAGCACCCTGGCGTGTTCCCAAGCTCAGATCCTGCACCCTCTATCTCTCCAATCTCTGACACCCCGCGTGATGTGAGTCAGCGCCCCAGGCAGAGATCACTGGGGCTGGTTATTTCACGCGCCTGTAGTTCCACTCCCTCCAGGCTCTGAATCCTCTCCTCCCGCTGGTGCGCTGGGGTGGGTGAGCGCTCGGTTCCCGCCGGGTCACAGCTCCGAATCTTACCCGCCTCGCCGGGTGCCAATTCCTCTCTGAGGTGTAGCTGCAGGCTGTGTGCTTTCCTGTGTATTCTGGTCTCTCTTTTAGGAATAGTTGTATTTGCTGTATTTTCATAAATATGTATGGTTTTGGGAGGAGATTTCCGCCGCCCTGCTCATGCTACCATCTTCCTGGAAGTCTGGGTTCCTTCTATTTTATCACGAAACAAAAAAATACAAAACATGGAGCGGATAGGATGGAGCTGTGGTTTGGGAAGCAGAACATGAATATGGACTGAGATGATCTGACGCTTGGACCTGCTGAGGAATCGAGGTTCGTGACCACAAGCCGGGGTTATCATTGAGACTTCATCCAGGAATTCGTACATGGAATTTCTCTGTCCTTTGTCTGAGTTGGCCCTGCTTTCTGTTCGCTTGGCTTTTGTGATGCAGAGGTTTCAAAAGACCTCCTGTGACCATTGCAAATACCTGGGAGAGGAGAGCTGGTCCTTGAGTACCGCTAACATCGGCTCTGTGGGCAGCTTCCAGAAACGACAGTGCTCTGTGATCATTGCCAGTCATGGCAGGTACTGTGTCTAGATGACGGTGATGCCGCTCGTCATCCGTGGATGGGAGCCTCAAAGGCGAGCCAGCGATCACTGGCCTTCCCAGACGGCCTCCCAAGTGGCCTTTGAGTGACTCGGTTAACTCCAGCTGACGTTTCAAATGTACTCGGTACCATTTCACTACCTGAGACAGAACAGGGCTTCTCTCAGGTGAAACTAATGCCTTCTGGGTCTGCGGCGCTTACCTGCCTCTGTAACGTTCTCTTTCCCTGATAAGAGCCCAGTTCTGCTGTATCACTGCTCTGCCGTGTTCAGGCAGGAAAAGGTTTTCTCTGCCAGACACACCTATGTTTCTGTTCAGAAATGAGGGCTTGATGTTATGATTGAGAGGGCAGAATTGCTTTTTGAGCTAAATTAGATTATGCTGCCAGATACAATTTTATATATTTGTACAGCTACTTCCCTTACCCTTTATTCTCAAAAGCCTTGTGCCCTTGCTCTATCAAATAAAAACACTAACATCTGTTTTATACTTTAGAGTTGATACAAATCATTTCATGTGCAATATCTCATTTAATTCCAACCACTCTTGACATGTCCATGAACATATCTAAACAATTAAAATGTTTCAGGACCAAAGATGACGAGTTCATTCATCCAAGTCTCACTGACAAGAGGACAAACCTCTGGCCCCGGGACTAACCCTTGGAAGGATTAGAAAGTGGACAGAATTTGTCTTCTGCGTCCCCCCACCTTGCTCCGTGTTTCTTTTGCTGATCCAGCCGAGTCTCCCTTCTGGCACACGAACACAAAGTGCTTTCATTCAGCCCCTGGTTGCCCAGGATTCTCTCTGTCGAGAGCCTCTCCCAGGCAGCGTGCTTCCCACTGAGTTTCTTCCCCCCCCCCCATCATCCAAATGTATATGAGTTCCACCTTCTCTCCTTAATCTCTTCTTGGCTCATGGCTTATTGCAGTGAACTCTCTGAGGGGAATTTGTATCTTGGAAGAGAAATTCCAGAGATAATGTCTTAACCTGGGGAATAAACCAGGAATGCTAGAATTTCAGCCATAGTGACAGATAGAATTTGGAAATAGTCCTCACGTCACAGCAGGTAGGTGACTGTCAGTGCCACCCAGCGGGAGGTAGACCCTTTCTGGAAGGCATAGTATTGACGAAATCTCAGAAGAGTCAATTAACTCTTTTCCTTTTCACATGTAGTTTTCAATAGACTATAGACTGATATGTGCCTGTTCTTTATCATTTGCACCCTAAAGAATAAATCCCCAGGATACACTCTGCACACCACACAGCCCATCGCCACTGGCAAACAGGTATTTATGAGGTGCTTGAAGATGTTGATGATGGCGTATATGGCATACTGAAGCTTTTTATTAAGGAAAGTTAAGTCGCTGACTTACAGATAAAAATTATTTGCATTTAGATGTATTTATGTTGCATTTTTCTTAGAATAAAACAGAAAATGATATTTTACGTCATTTAAATTCATTGCAGAGGACATTCAGATCCTGTCGTCACACCCTCTTGCATCACAGGTGAGGCGAGGCCGAGGCCCGGGAGCTGGGTTAGCTGCCCACAAGCCCGGCCTTGTGACGAGAACAGGTTTCCTGCCTCCACGCTGGGCCCTTTTTCCTGGAACGCCCATCCTCAGCCACAGCGGTGGCTTTGGCTGAAGGGGGACTGCTTCCCTGCTGACTTACACCCTGCCCTGGACTGTCTACACCTGCTTCAGTCTTCAGTCCACACCACCCCCATGCTCTCTTCTTGAACCACGACCATTTGATTTCTGTCCTTTTGCCCTCAGTACGTGGGGTCTGAGGTAGGCACTGTGTGCCCTTCTCCTTCTCCTTCCAATGATAAGACAGGGCACTTTACACATAGAAGGACCTTAAGGTACACTTTCTGTATAAATGTTTAAATAATATAATTTAGATACCCCTGGGTCAGTCAGCTCCGTAATGGCAGAGACCATACTTTATGCTTCAACACTCACTAATTTATCCTTAGCTGCTAGTGTCCAATAACTGTGTGCGGACTGGCTGAATAAATAAGCAGGTGAATGAAGCGAGGTATTTAAGCTATCACCGCTTTCCTAATATTTAGGAACCCCTCCCAAGTGATGTCAAACTATCCTTCATCACTTAATCTAGTGATGGTTAGTAGACACTAATTTTGTATTGATTAAAGTTATGAAATTTTATATTAAACAATATTACATGTGCTGAATGTCATATTGTAGTTTTATTTCAAACTGCTTTTTATATCATTTTTTCCTGCTTTTATAATTGGGCAGCAGAAGTCACTCACATTCACTAACAACAGATAGAATTTTGTTGGATAGATTGGAAGTTATTTTTCAAAATAGATTTAAACATTCTTTCTAGTTTTCACATCAACACAATACTTCACACTTTTCTCTTGTTATTGTTCTTTCTCTAGTTTTTGTTCAGACGCGAGCAGCTTCTTGGGAGGCATGCTAATGACTTTGAAAGATAGGTGACAATATAGATCACTCGTTCTCTGCGGAAAACACTATTCTGTCCTGTTTTATTTTGCTCAGGACTCAGCTGACGGCTGCTGTTGACTCGAGGATACTGTCAGCTGGCCGAATGCTGGATGAGTTAGAATTTTAGCTCTTCCGGTGAAGTGCCGGGTGCTGGACATGCCGCTCACCATGAAGCTTGGGGCAAGAGTCCTTCCTTCTATTGACCCTGCGAAGTCGGGGGAATAATACCAGACCTGTCCTGTGGCTACAGGGAAGAGGTTAAGCGCCTTCAGTGCCTACTCCATGCTTGCATCGGTGGGTGCTCACGATGTATTATCCTCATCAGCGCTTCTGGAGCTGAAGGGCAAGAGGCTCAGGATTCACCGAGCAGTGATTTCCTGCATCTGGTGAAGCGGTGCCTCGCTAGCTCAGGCTGCCACGGTGGCATGCACGTTAGTGGACTGGCCAGTCTCGAGCACAGTTCCTCGGGGCAGTGTTTCATCCCCACAGTGTTTATAGGAGGGCAGACCGCCAGGAAGCCAGATCAGGGCAGATTCCAGGCACAGGCAATATAGGAAACGTGCCTAAAATTATTACCACAAACTGCCTTCAGAGAATTGTTCTGATTGTCTAAAAATATACAAGTAGACCTTACTCTAATGATTTCATTCTTTTGAGGATTTCCTCCCTCTCTCTGTCAGTATTTAGAAAACCACTGACAATGAAGTGAAAACTGTTGCCAAAACTCTTTATAATATGTGTATTTAGCTGGTCAAATGTGGTGGAAAATTACATCTAGGATTTTAAGAATCAGCCCATCAATTTCATGTACAGTGTTAGCATGGCCACAGTTTGCTTATAATCAAACCCATTGCTTTTTCTTTGATCAACATACTCAGATTTTAAAATATAGAAGATTATATAAATAGTCTGGAAAACAAGAATGAGGCCAGCTCACACAAAATCTCGTTTTCAATCCCAGGCACTCGAAGCTGGTACTCAAGTGATTTCTGTCCTGCTTTTCTGGGATTCTATTACTTTGGGGTTATCTATTACCTGCAGGATCAATTGTGTCTCACATGCTGTTGACATAGATCATCTCAGGACAGAGGTGGAGCGGACACAGTGTCACACAGGAGGCATTTGGTCTAGTGGCGCACACCCGTGACTTGTCCTCTTGAACTACCAACTTCATTAAATGTTTCCGTGGTGGGTAGTCAGTAAATCAATAGGACAGTCAACTGGACTTCTCACTGAGCGGGAGAGAGGCATTGTGTGGCCAGTCCTGCACTCACCCCAATAGTTTCATCTGAGCAGTAGATGAAACAAATGGCCTTGACTTCTCCTTAAAATTCATCTCACTGCTTTTAAAAAAAAAAGGGCTTTCAGAAACATTCCCAAAGTGCTTCTCTGTACAACTGCTTTAAAGAAAATAACTAGTAGAGGAAAATAGATGAATGAAGATTTCTTAGCTTCTTGTCATGATGAATGTTGCCTAATGTTAAAAAATCAGATAAAGGGGGATGAAAAAAACGTAATGTAGCAACTTGAATATGGAAATCTAGAGAATAAGCTAAGACTTTCTAGCCCTCATCTAACAACCTAGAGCAGCAAAGAGTTAAACTGTTCTTCTCTGGTCCATTCGCAGAAGTCTATCCATCTTGTGAGGCATGGTGACTAGAAATAATCTGTTGGAAACAGGAGACTTCATTAAATTTACCTGCAAGTCATTCTCCATCTCCAAATATACCAACTTTCTTCATAAAACTTATAGAACACTCGTCCTTATCTTTTGGGGAAAAAAATCAATTTTGGCTTAAGAATGCATGCTTGGGAAGCTTAAAAGCACAGGATTATTACACAGAAAGCCACTTTATTTGTTGTTTGTTTTCCTATTTAGGGGCATACTTTAGAATTTCAATTAAAAAAAGATTTCTACTACAAGTTTGCCCTTATCACCACCATTGGAAGCAGGTAAAGAAGAGCGAGCATTTCACTGTCACCAGGTTTTGGGGATTTGCAGCAGTGAAATTCATTGCTTCCTGGACTTGTAAGAAAGTTTAACTTTGAGATCCTGAAATGAAAATATAAACTGGGCAGTATAGGACATGCAGGTGATTATAAATATGTTGTCTCTGTAACAGAGCCTTCAGCTTCATGTTTCAAAAATAATTTGGGATGATATTATTGGATCCATTTACTAAATTTGGATTGGCTTTCATCTAGTAATTATATAATTTTATCATTTATTTGACAAATATTAATTGGGAACATTGTTTAACAGTATTTTAATGAGCCTTTATTCTGTATTTATTTCCACATAAAAATATAATCATTTGATGAGTTCCTTGTACATGTTTGGTCATTCTTTTACCTAAAAAAAATATCAATTTCACATGGTTCTAAAAATATATATACATGTATTACATTCACAACTGTTACAAAAATGAGTGTACAGAAAAAGACAACAGATAGAAAGGGGACCGTTAAAGGATTTTCTTTCTCAAACATGGTCTATCCTGGGTATATTCAAGAGCTTACAATGACAACTATGTGAATTAACATAAATATAAATGTTGACTGTACCTAAGTGATAGGAAGCACATTGAATTTACTATAAATTCCTCGATCTTACTTTCCCCACAAGGAACAATCTTCCTGACTCCAAAGGTTTTTATTAAGGTAGCTATCAAGTAGCAAAACAGCCTACCTTTCCTTTACTCCTTGCTAGGATAACATCTCTTGACATATCAAAGCAACAAGGGGAGAGGAGAGGAAAAAAGAGGCCAGGAGTCAACCACTGTCTATAACAACCTAGGAACAACTCAGAATAGACACAGCGGTTTCCCTTCTGAAAGGGAAATATATTACCATTTATCTTTCCATATGGCTTACCATAATTGCAGAGTGCCCCAGGAATAGCTTATACCGTTTATTTATTTTCGGTGTGAAAAGTACTGCTATTAAGTATGTGCATGAAATCCTATATCTTACTTGTTACCTGAACAAACAGCTTCATATTTTCCAGATGCACTGCTAGTCACATAAATAGCTAAATTTCCCCTTTATTTTATTAACAGCAATGTAAGATTAAATATTGAGCTCTTTGGCTATTAGCATTTTCTTTAACAAAAATATTATTCTTCAAGTGGAAAAGAGAGAGGTTATGTCAAGTGTTCTGAAAAACTTCTGCTATTTAGGAAGGAAAGCTTACCTATTCAAATAGAATATTAAATGATTTAACACATTTTGATTTACACTTACACTTTTATGACATATGTGCAAAATACAAGCTAACTGGCTTGATAACGTAGCATATAGTATAGTAGGCAGTAACACTCAGAAAAAAGTTAATGGTGTGGAGAAACCTTTACTTTCCTTTAATTAGGAAAACAGATTTGAAGATACGACTTCTTGATGGAACTACGCTAATATGCGCAATGCCTTCCTGAGTTCTTCACAGTATAAATTTCTACTCCTCTGTAGAAAAGCCACTTCTACCCACAGGAGTTGATTTCACTCCATGTGGGGAAAATGGAAGCTCCTATGGCCGGGATCCTCACCTGACCCTAAACTACTTGATGATGTAACAGGCCTGCTGCTAGGCTCCTGCTCCCACACCCGTTACCAATAAGCTAGTATTGGCTGCGTTATAAAGAGGTCTGCCCAGTGCTCTGGGCGAGGCAGAGATGAAGGAGGATTGCAGACCTGCTGGGTGAAGACAGTTCTGGTGCTCCACCCTCTGCTGGGAGAACAAGGCTGGGTATAAACCCTTTCACCCCAAGAATGTTCCATTGTCATTCCTCAGTCTCACTGAATCCACAGTGAACTTGCCCGGGGCTGAAACCCTCGGGCAAGACAGACGCCCAGGTGCTCTCCTACTGTGTGGTGATCTCTGAGCTTCCCGGCTCTACAGTTGGGTGTCTGACAGTAATTTTGGGGAAATTTTCAGTAAGTGTTGTCTCAGATATTTGCTCTGTGCCATTCTCTGTTTCTCCTGCTGGCGTCCCCGTTGTGTGTGTCCCACACGGTTTGTAGTCACCACACAGTTCTTGGACAGTCTGCTCTGTTTTTTCAGTCTTTGTTTTCACTGTTTCTCAGTTTTTGAGGATTCTGTTGATACATCCTTTAGCTCAAAGGTTGTTTTCTCAGCCAGGTCCACTTAACTTAAGCCATCAAAGGCAGCTTTCATTTGTGGCAATGTTTTTTTATGTGTAGCATTTCTTTTTTCTCTTTTCTTTCTTTTTTTTTTTTTCCAGCATTTCTCTCTCGCTGCTTACCTTGCCCGCCTGTTCTTGCACGTGGTCCATGGGAGCCCTGAGCATGTTAATTGCAGCCGTTTTAAATTCTAGATCTGATAATTTCTCTGTCTCTTCAAATTGTGTTACTTGCTTTTTTGTATTGCTTTGTAATTTTTTCCCTGATAGCCAGACATGACATGTTGGGCAAAAGGAACTGCTGTAAATAGGACTTAATAATATGGTGCTGAGGTGAGTGTGTGGCCCTGGGGGGCAAGCCTATAACAGGACTAATAATCCAGTCTCGTGATCAGGCCTCCGGCCTGTGAACTTCTCAGGTGTGTCTCAATTTTTCCTCCCCCCACAGGTGGGAGAAGATGGCCAGAGTCAGCTGGGGTTGGGTATCTCCCTTCTGCAGGTCAGGTGGGCTCTGATAACCACGGGAGCCGAGGCTGTGGCTGACTAGTTTCTCCTGAGGGCAGGCTTGTTAAGAAGACTGCTCTGGCCAATTTCAAAATGCTTCTTTTTCCTCACCCACTGCTGGAAGCCAGGGGAGATTTTTCTCTGATCCTTACTGGGGACCTGCGTGGAGTTCTAGAGGGAAACCTCACAGTGTTGTGGGGCTCCCCCAAGGTGGGATCCCCCTGGAGCTTGTAAGTCTTAGACTGGGCCACACTGAGCACAGAGCAGGCGTTCCCACCCTCGCTCTGGCTTCCACAGCGGTTCCCACTTGTGCGTCTGTGCTGGTCAACTTGCCCAGGAGGTCCTGTCCCGGGGGCAGAGGTCCCTCCTGTCTTCCCCTCACCTAGAGACCCAAGAATATTATTGATTTTTTGGTCTGTTCAGCTTTTTACTTGTTCGATGGAGTGGCATCTTCCAAACGCCTTACAGGCAGAACTGGAGGACTTCTGTCCCCCCCACCGCTTTTTAGTAAGTTGCTCTCTCTTCTCATTTTATGTATTGAGGATGTAATCTCTTTTTGATGAAACTACAATTTCATCTCCAGTTTGTCACTGACCATTTAATGCTTGCTTTTATTGAATGATATTGTTTTACATAGTAAAATCTACTGTCTGTTTTCGATGGCTTTTGGACTTTGAATCATTGTTAGAAATTTTTTTCTTTATTTGTTTTAAAGAGATATGTTTATGTTCTTTTAAAACTTGTGCAGTTACAATTACTTTACACTCACACCCCCAGTCCAGCCGGAATCTATTCTGTTGTGCTGTGTGAAGAACAGATCCAGCGTTTAGACTGGTGGTTTGATGTCTCTTCCTTTTATGTTTTCTATTTTATCAAACTTGTTTTATAAGCTTGTTCCTTATACCTCTTGTTTTTTTGATCTTTTTCTTTTTGAAGTACACTTTTATTAATAAATAATAGTCATTGTTATGTCTTTTATAAGTAATTCTTCCCTCTGGGTATTGCTTCATCAGTGTCCCATAGGCTCAGAAAGCTGTTTCATTGTCATTATTTTCCAGAAATTTTGTAATTTCATTTTGCGTGTTTCCCTTTGATCTAAGAGTTAATATCATTTTTAAAAATCGCAAGTAGAAGACACTTAAAAATTGCTGTTATTAGGTCCTGGTCTTATTGTATATGGTCAAAGTAAATTTTTTTATTTTAATATTTTTAAGCTAACTATTTTTTAATTTGATTTTGTGTGTGGGGGGGCATATTTTAGTGGATTTTAATGAATGTTCTATGTTCAGTTGAAAAGAACATATATTCTCCACTGCCAAAGTACTAGATTAAAATATTTATAAAATATGCCTTATTAATTCTGATTTTTAGGTCTTCTCTATCTTTACGAACTTTTATTCCACTCAATCTGTCTTGGACCGAGAGAGGTACTTAAGATCCCTTGTAATTAGTGTTTCACCCCATTTGCTCTGTCGCCTGAAGTTGCTTCTTTATATCAGCTGTTACCCTCTTGGGTGATGGACAGGGACTGCTATTTATCCTTCATTACAACTGTAGCCTTCCACTTTATAAAAAGCCCTTCTTTGTCATTTAATACCTTTGTCTGTATTCTTCCAAATAGTAGCATAACAATCCTGGTTTTGTTATTAAGTGCAAATGTTTGTTATATCTTTGCCCTTCAAGATAGTAGTTTCATTAGCCTGATGGGAAACTGAGGCAGACTTGAGGACTTGAAACCAGAGAGATTCTCCTCAAGAGCGAAACAGGAGAAGTTCGGGGGAGTAAGTCTGCATGACTCCCACTGGAGGTGCACGTGGCGGGGTCTTGCGAGGGGCGACACTCCCTCCCCTTCAGCCACTTTGTCCCAATCGCCTCGCCTCTAAGCAGTGTTTGGCTCACGTTGTAACCCAACCACACGCTCTTCCAGGACAGTCTCGTTTTCTCCTGGAAGACTGAAACATTGGAAAGGTAAAGAGAGAAAAAGATGTTTGCGAATAATAGTGATGCCGTTTGCTCAGCGACCAGCAAGACGGTCTGTTTTTGTCTGTGAAGTTTGACTTGATCATGGTGAAGAAAGGGGTCATTTTCATTAGACATTTTTTTCTCCACCAGTTTTATGTATTTGTGACTAGATGGGCCCAGAACAGATAGAATGCCATGGTGCCTGGCAAGTCAACACTGGAAAACATATATTTTTTAAGTAGGACATTTAATGACAAAATAATTTGGCAGTATTGATAAAGCATGTGAAGGACTTTTCTCTTTTACACTAAGATATTTTGCGGGACTGGAATGGGTTAAAAAAGCAGAAACAATCTTTGCTGACTTGCTTATCTTTAGAAGGTACGTCTATTTTCTCTTCTGTAGGAAATGCACTGCAGTATCAGAACTCAAGCTGCCTGTTCGCACACAGCTGACGTGCTCCCAAGAGCCGCACGGCCCTTTATTGGAGAAGAGGAAAGTTATTAACAACCTCTAAGGCTCCATGAATAGCTCATTTACCTACTTTGCTTAAATGCTAGTCTAGAATTAGTCCTTGACCAGAGAAGTGCTTATTTTGCAATTAGCAAAGAAGTGGGATTTTACTGACAACTTTGTTTATGTAGTCATAAATTAACTCAGTGTCAGTAGTCCTGCATAAATGTGGGGCAATGTTTAGTACCCACAACAACCGACTATTTTTTCTTTCTCTTGTGTCATGATTGACAAGGTGTTAAAGCACCAGAAGCTTTCTTGTGACTAGTGTGCACCCCCTTGAGGAAACTGTGCACCACAATATAGACATGACTCCATGACAACTAGGTTCAAGAGACAACTCCCCAGGGGAGGAGGTGCATACAGGTAATAATAGCTCCCATTTATTGAGTGATTTCTGTATTTGGCATTATGCTAAGTGCTTTACATATGTTAACAGTACTGCATTAAGTCTCGCCGTAACTCTAAGTTGGATATTATTGTGGCCATTTTTACAGCAGATCGTGAGGCTCAGATGGGTTAATTAACAGGTTCAAAGTCATATAGTAAGGATGGAGCTGGGATTCACACATTGATTCCAGATTATATGCTTTTTTCATTTTTGTTCTTTTAAATAAAAATTTAGATGTAAAAATGAGAAAACCAACATAATATTCATATACTCATAAAGTAGCTTAAGACATAAAAATATCGCAGGTATAATCCAAGTCCTCCTTGTTCTTGCCCCATTTCTGATCACGTTCTTTCCCCACCAGAAGTAGCCGCTGTCTGAATTTTGTGATTATCTTACCCATATATTTATTTGTTTAAATGCATGCCAATTTATTCCTAAAGAATATATCCTATTGCTTTAAATTAAATATATATTTAGATATTGTACATATCCTTCTGGAATTTGCTCCACTGTTTTTGTGAGATTTGTCTACATTGATACATAAGTTCCTTTTCATCTCTTATATACTGTAGTCTGTTGTAAGAATTATAACAAACTATCCATCCTTGATGGCCTGTGGTAAGGGGTGTGCACCTTCAGATTAAGGAAAGAGTTACAGGTAAATCTCTTAAGTACGTGTATCGATGCATATTCACACTAGCACTGTTCCTGTTCTTCTGTAATGCCCCTTGTACTGTCAAATTTCTTTATAAATTTATTCTGGTAAATCTGACTATGTGAAATGATTCCACAGTGTGGTTTTGATTCACATTTCTCCTTGCCACTGGTTGGGCCTCTTGACAAATGTATGTCCCATTTATTTTCTTCTGTGAATTGCCTGGTTACATACTTTGTTCATTTTCCTATTGGGAGCTCATTTTACGTTGCTTGTCTTTTTCTTATTGATTTGTAGAAGTTCTTATCCTGGTTATTAATCATGCATGTAGATTGCAGTGTGAATCTAAGGCTTCAAACCAGTTGGGAAAATATCCTGGAGTGTGATTGCTGGATTGTGTGTGAAGACCATGGTTAGCTTTGCATTTAGTGGGGCAAATTTCCCTCTAAGGACTGTTCTCACTGCATCCAGTCCAAATTTAGTTTGTGTTTTCATTTAGTTTAAGATGTTTTAAAATTTATTTTCAGACTTCCTCATTGACCTATGTGTTATTTAAAAGTGTGTTCTATAATCTGTAAATGTTTAGAAAACGTACATTATCTTTATGTTCTTGATTTCCAGTTTAATTCCATCTTGGTCTGAAAAGATATTATGTATGATTTTTTTTTATTCTTTGATGTTTGTTTTATGGCCGAGAGTTGCTCTATCCTGGGAATGTCCTGTGGGAGTTTGGAAATCATGTCTTCTCTGCTGTTCTTGGACTGAAGATTCTATAAATGACAATTAGATCAAGTTGATTGATAGTATTGTTCAAGTTTTTTCTACATCCTTACTGATTTTCTGACGGTTCAGACTGTCAATACTGATAAAGAGGTGTTGAAGTCCCCAACTGTGTTAGGGGATTTACCTACTTCTCCTGTCGGTTGAGTTTTTTCCCAATTATTTTGACAGTGTCTTGCTGGGTGCATACATGTGTAGGATTCTTATGTAATATTGGAGAATTAACTTATTTATCATGATGTAGTGACCTTCTTTATCCACGGTAATGTTCCCTGTTGTGGGTTTGTCTTAGTAGAGCAATTCCTGCTTCGTTTGAGTGATTAACATGGCACATCTTTCTCTGTCCCTTCATTTTAACTTGGTTGAGTTATATTTAAAGTGGATTTCTTGCAGACAGCATATAATTGGATCTTTAAAAAAATCCATCTGACAATCTGTCTTTTAGATGATTCACATTTACAGTCACTATTGTTATAATTGGGTTAATATCTACCATTTCTGTAACTATTTTCTATTCACTGCACTTACTGTTTCCTTTTAAAAGTCTTTCCCTCTCTTTGCCTTCTTTTGCTTTTATTGAAAATTTTGTATGATTCCATTTTATCTCCTATATATCAATTATACTTCCTTTACATTTTTTAGTGTTTGTACTAAAATTTACACTATACATGTTTAGCTATTCTAAAACATCTTCGAGTAACATTATACAACTTCGTGTGTACTCCAGCCACTTTATAACTAAATATTCCCAATTTTGCCTATTTCTTATGATATTGCTTCCATTTTACTTATCCATACACTATAATGAGCCAATACATCATCTCTATTACTTTAAACATTTATCTTTCAGATCACTTTAGAATAAGATAATTAAAAGATTCCATTTTATATTTGGAAGCTCTTTATGTAGATAAAGTTTCTAACCCATATCATTCTTCTACCTAAAGAACTTCTTTTAACATTTCTTGAAGGGAACATTTCTTGAACATTTTTGACTTTCTGAAGATTTAATATGACATGTCTACATGTGATATTTTTGTTATTTATCCTGCTCAGTATTCTCAGCTTCCTGGATCTGTGACTTTTTTATCTGTCATATATTTTGGGAAGTTCTTGGTCACTTTACTTCAAATATCTACCCCTTTCTCTTTTCTTTATTTTAAATTACATGCACATTAAACTTTAGATGTTGGTTCACATTAAATCTGTTCTTTCTGTTAGTTTGAAAGGTTTTCGATTTCCTTTCTTTTGTGGTGTATCAGTTAGCTTTTGCTGCATAAGAAACTACCCCCAAATCTTAATGGATCAAAAACCACACATTTATTGTTTTCCATGACTGTACAAGTCAGCTGAGCGGTTTGCTGATCTAAGCTAGTCTCAGATGACCTCACCTGGGCTCGCTCATGCCTCTTAGCCACCTGGTGGGTTACTAGGGGAGAGAGGCGTGGAGCTGGCTGGCCTAGAAAGTTTTTCTGTGGGATGAATTGTTTTTTTCCTTGAATTCCTTCTCTCCAGCAGGCGAGTCTGAGCATATTTTCATGTTAGTTTATGCATGGACTCATGGAACTGCAGGGAAGTAAGAGAGAGAGACAGAGAAGGGAGAAAGAAAAAGGAGAAGAGGGGAGGAGAGAGAATGAGAATAAACATATGAGCACTTTTAAAAGGTTTTGCTTTCATCAGAGCTGCCGCTGTCTCACTGGCCAGAGAAATTACATGCAAAGCCAAAATAAGTGTGGCAGGGCACCACCAAAGGCACGGATTCAGGGAGGTATGAAAGGTTAGAGGCCACCAATCAGTCTCCCAAAGGGCTTACCCATAAATTTTATTATTTACAGTATATACATGTGTATGTTGACAATGTGTGAAGTTAATAATTTTCCCTACTCTCCTCATGAATGATATAAACTTAAACTTCAGTGAACCACATTGTCTTGCATATGTTTTTATTCCAAATTTTAATTCTATCTTCTTTTAGACCCCATACTTATTATTGATATTGTTATTGTTATTGTTATATATTATTATTGCATAAATAGCCCACATCTTCTCCATCTTATCTACTTTTATTTCTTTCTTTGCTCCATTCCTTCTTGCTTCTTATTCTTTCTTGAGTAATTTCCAGTTTTCCTGAAGTACTTCTTTACACCTTAGAGGGCGTCTGGTGGAGGTAAATCTTGAATGAAAAGTGTTTATTCTGTTCTTGTTCTTGACAATGTTTCTATGGTTCTCTAGCTTCTATCTTTGCTGTTAAAAATTATGCTGTTGATTTAATTATCATACCTTTGTAGTAATATGTCTTCCGTCTCTGGCTGCTTTAAAAATCTCTGTCCTTTTTTGTCTTGGAACCCTGCAGTGTCACTGTGATTTATCTAGGATGGATTTTTTCTTTATCCTGCTGTAATTTACAGTGATTCTTCAATCTGAATTCTCAGCCATAAGCTTTTGGTATATAAGTTGTCCCCAGTTTATTCTCTATACCTTGTTAAGTCAGTTACACATGAAGTTCTTTCTTGGGGTCTATTGACTTCTTATTCATATTTTACATCTTTTTGTCTCTGTGGTTTTCTGGGTTCATCTAGATTGATCATCAATTCCACTGCTTTTCAGCTGTATGCAACCTGCTGTGTAACTTCTCTACTAAGTTTTTGATTCCAGTGATTATATTTTTCCCTTTTACCTGAATGAGGTTCTAAATGGTATTCTGAGGCTTTTGTGTTTTTGAATAGATATTTGCTTTTAAAAAATATTGTAAACATTAGATATACCATATAATATTTTAAGTTGTTTTCACAATCGTTTTCCCTAAATATGCAGTTTGGTTAATGGATTATTTTATCAACCTTGTTTTGAAAATGTTGAACCAGGTATGTGAACTTTTGCTTTTTCTAGTTAGAATTTCTCTTTTAAATCCAGTTGAGTATTTTGTGACACTGTCACCATTTTGTGGCAAACAATATTGAAAGGTAAAGAATCTTTTAGGCCAAATATTATGCAATTGAAAATATTTGTCTAGCATAGACACGATTCAACTTGCACCCTGATCAGTGGGTAGATACTTCCAGACATTCCTGATTGTATTGAGTTTTAAGCATTGGAGGGAAGAAAACAATAAAGTACCACACTGAGTTAATTATAATTCAAGTAAATCTATATATGGCACAGGCACAAACACAAGTAAAACATTTGTAAATTGATACACACACATCACATGGTCACATATATGCTAACAGATGCGTACAGTTTAACAAAGAACAGGAAAACTGCGATTTTAATTTTTTAATTAAACATTTACAATGTATAGGCTAAAATGCCAGGAAAGCAAACCCATTTTTTTCCTACTACTCCCGATATGAAATATATTATCTGTGCTCTTTTTATCCAGCTATAGTCACTGTATAACATTTGAGATTTCATAGTGTTTCATTAATGATAAACTCTATGAATGTAAAATATCTCATACACCAAACGGCTAGTAGGACATGGCGTTAGGGAAATAAACTCTGTTGGGTGGTGTCAGCTGGGGAAAACCTTATGGATCAAATTTTGAGGTCAGTGTGTAGTGAGGGACAGGCTCTGGAATTGAGGAACGAATGTATTCAAGGAAAATTTTCACCCTAAGGAAATTAGAGTAGGGAAGACGACAAGGAGGAATATAACAAATCGTGTGCTTTCCATGAGGGTCAATATTTTCAGTATGTGATAAACATTCCTTATAGTTTTCCTGGGGCTTCTGCTCAGACTACATTATATTTAGATCATTTGTCTAGAGAAGTTTTCAGGAAAATTGATCTTGATTACTGGTTTTCTTTTTCTTTGCTATACAAACAATAATAAATCAGGAATAATGGAAATCTAAAAATAAAAATAAACACAATTTTTCTCCTTGTTCATATGCATGTATAATTTTGCATAATTATAATTATAGTGCGTTCTGATTTTACTTTCTGCATTTCTGTATCTCTGCATTTTTGTTGTTCAATGTTGTCCTCATTTTTTGTGGTTTCCTCATATTTTACCTTTGTGATATGGAATCATTTAACTCTTCCTTTGTTAGCAGTGGACATTTACGGTGTTAACAAGTCTTCATTTTGTAAGAAACACTGTTCACACAGCATCCATTTCCCTCTTTTCCCTTTCTAACAAAATCCTAGTTTTATACAGAAATCCACACATTTCTTGTGTGACTCAGGGAAGACGTGTCCTTTCCTAAGCTCAGTGTGGAGACTGGTGAGACAAATCGAATGAGCACCTGGCGTGCCTTTGGTATCTCTCTGGTCTGGGTTGGCTCAGAGTGACAGACGGAAGGGATTTGCATCCAACGTCACTTATGAACTGTGTGACTCTAGGAAGGGTATCTAATCACTCTGTGCTTTTTTTCCTCATTTATAAATTAAGAATGATAAAAGAACCTGCATCAATGTTGTTTGAAGTACAAATAAGTGAATATACCTTAAGTTCTTAATTTATAAATGCTTAACATAATGTTGGCATGTAACAAGTATTCAGTGTCACCTGTGTTCTTCAGAGTTTTATCACTTTATAGTGTAATGTCATCAGAAAACAGCTGAAGACAGGATGCTTCCTTTAACAAGCACATATCTGGTGTGTGTGTGTGTGTGTTTAAGTGCAAAAACTGGAGACCTTGAACCACTAAAACTTTCCACCTAGGACATGTGGCAAATAAGACCCAAATGGGTAAAATGAATTCATTTAAGCTGAACTGTTAGCAACTAGTTCTCACCTATTCTCCAACCTGAATGGTCTTTCTTTTAAATTTTGCACAGACACTAACTATATTCTTGCCTATTCATCTGTTCATAAAAAAACCTTTTAAAGTGCCTACTACGTGCCAGGCATTATTCTAGCTTCTGGGGAGTTTGGGGAACAAAACAGACTGAATTTTATTCTAAATATTATGGGAAGCCACGAACTGACTTTGGGAGAGAGGCATAAGTCATATTTGGGAAGAATCACTTGACTGCCTATGAGACAGGGTCACAGGACGATCAAGGGGGCTCCAGGGAGAGCAGTTAGGAGGCTGAATGGGGGGTTGTAGCCGGGGAGACGATGGTGGTTGGAGAAGTACAGGATTCAGGATACAATTTCTGTGTTAAAATTTTCAACTATGTATATAGTACATAAAGAGTGAAAATACCCTTCTATACAGCCTTGTCTCCAATACCAGTTATTTTCAGAGGTAACCATTGCTGGCAGTTTAGTGCATACATATTAACAAACCTTTTTCTATGTCATTTATAAATAGTTTATATATAAAACAATTTTCTTTCAATTTATTTTCAGCTTTTATCCCTGTATATGTTGCTACCTCCTTTCCTGGAGCAGGATTAAGACTTCATAACAATTTGAAACTCCCCAGAAGCAACCCAGCTCACCGCTGATCTTCGGCGTAAATAGTTTCTTAGGACTACACGCAAGTGAACAAGTCACATCGCATCGGTAAGTCCCTTTTTTTTCTCTTTAGTAAGGGGAGTGATTTCCTAGGATTTGAATGGCGGCTTCCTGCCTGTTCTTTTCTTCTTCACCTTTTCTAAACTTTAGGATGAAAACCAGTAGAGGGCACTGATCTCCTGTCCATGCAAGAAGTCTAATGGGAAAGACACCAGCAAAAAGTGGGATGGGGTTTGAAGAGAGGGGTCAGAGCCCAGCCCAACTACAGAAATGTTCCCACACTATCCTTCGAGAAGCTTAAGTTGGTTAGAAAACTGAATGGCTTGGTTGACAGAGGGGTTATCTGTTTGCTTGATTCTTTTCAGATTGTGTGTGTGCATATATATATATATATATATACTCAGAGTTTTGAAAAGCACTTAAAGAGGTTGTATCTGTACCTGCCATGGGTATGTAAAGTGTCTGTATAGTATGTAGTCTGGATCATTATTTATTCCTGTTAAAAACCCAAATTAATGCAGGTTATGAATTTGGATTTCCAACAAAATGTAAAGAAGCAGAAGTACTCCTGTACTCTAGAATTAGTGCTTATTATTTATTGACAGAAGAAATTTAGCATATGAAACAGCTGTAGAAACTGACCCCTAATCCAGTGAAGAGCGGTGTCAGACGAGGCAGTTCATGTCATTTTCTCTGTCAGAGCCTGAATTTATCCCTAGAGTGAACCCAGCACTTCTCAGCTATGCAAGCCTTGCAGAATTTTACTTACTATTCCCACTAATATTATTTTTTGTATATGTTAAAAATATTTTTTGGAAGCCCACATTCAAATGCTGAGCACCATTTATGTGATAGATATCCTAGGGTCCTAATAGGCCTTTCATAGCCAGGAAATACTTCATTTTACTTATGTTGAAGGGTAATGGGCTGCCTTCATCAGCCACTAGAAACATTAATTTCAGTTTCTTCATGGAGGTATCATATGTCTTCAAAACAAGAAAAAAAAATATTCAAAGATATATATTCAAAAAATATATATGTATTCAAAGATATGTAGAATAGCTCACTTTTAAGATGTTTTCTACTTTTGTTTGAGGAGTCTGTGAAAATGGTGAGCCTTACACACAGAAACCTACATCTCCTTCACTAGGGTTACTTTTGAAGAATGCCACATATATTCCATCACTCATGACGACAGTAGGACCACAGACCCAGTGCCGCTAAATCTGGGTTTAGTTTCCCATTCCTTGATGATTTAATGAGCGAAACGGCAACAATGTACACATTTTTCTTGGCTTCCTCCCTTCACAGTAAAATTGTAATAGGATGTGGCAGCCCATGGCTTTCTGCCTCTGGATGGCGGTAACTGCTGCTAAATTGTTCACAGTCCTTAACTGTAATATCCTGAAGTGAGGATTTCCCATTTTTGGTCAGTTTTTTATCCAAAGAAAATGCTAATTTCACTTAGTCTGTAATATATCTCTATACATCTGTATACGTACATACATGTATTTCTTTTAAATTTATATATATATTTTTACATATATATGTGTGTGTGTGTGTGTATACATTTGAAAACAAAGTATAAGTGAGGAAATCTGTTTGATGTTAAAAGTTGATAGCCTAACTCCCAGGTTAAAAGGGAAATGAGGATACAAAGAGCTGACCTAAAAATATTGGCATTCGGATATTTCCATATGTTTCCATGTGACTCATTTTCCTTCTTACATAAATTAACAAATGCTGCTGAGCCAACTGTATTTCTTACCTCCTGACAATAAGGCGTTGCAAGAGCTCCAGGAATATATCCAGGCTTTGGGAATAAGCATGTCTACCACGAAAATTATGTGCTCTGATTAATATAGTCCATCTGGATTTTCTGCCTGTGACTTTTCGTAGACACAAAGAATTAAAGCACTTAAACATTAAATAAAATGAAATGCACACATGTTAAATGTAGTTCCAAACCCTCTGTTCAGTGGCTACTACAGTGCCATAAGCTGACAGCTGGATTGGGCTGTGAGCTGTAATTTATTATCTGTAATATTTTTCTGGTCCTCCTCTTACTTATCCTTTTAAACCTTCCGTTTGAGTCCCTGGTTGTCCGCCTCAGCCCCTGCCAGCCCTGCACTGCCTGCCCCCCAAGATCATCAGTGTGTGAAAGCCTGGGGGACGCCCTTCCAGCTCTGGCCTTCTGCGGCGGGTACAGCTGGGCTGCGCTTCTGCCCGCTGGCTCCGTCGGCGGGGCAGCTCCTGGCAGTCCCACGGCCTCCTGGCTGGGGAAGGAGGACGGCTCAGTAAGTAAGAAAGAACATGGTCGGAAAATATTCACATTTTAGGCATGCTTTCTCTTCTTAACAAATGTCCCTCTGAGAATTGAAGGTTTTTTGAAAATGATACATTAAGACCAAAATTTACTGCATAAGTTACTTTCTGGGGCATGTCAACTGTTGATGTCTGATTGAAGTGACATCAGTTTCTGATGACTTCATAATAACTACCTTCAAACCGTTGTTGATTTAGTAGATTGTACTGTGTATGCATGCATGTAATTCTTTTAAACTCAGAAAAATGCATGTAATTTTTATGTCTATTGGATGATAAAAATTTTAAATATTATTACAGTAATGATTTCCTTTGCCCCCCACTGCCAAATGATCTATTTATGGAGACAAGGATTGGGTTTCCTTTGGGAAAGAGTGGAGCCTCTTCACTCAGAGTAAAGATGGACACAGAAATATCTGGGACAGGAAAAACCCAAATCATAGAAGAACACATAACCTTGGTAGAAAAGTCAAGGAAAGAATTCATAGTCACTCTATCCAGTAATGCTAGAAGCAGGGGTAAAGGGTCTGGGATCAAGTCGGCAGGAATAAGGGCCCGAGTCCAGCACACTGGAAGGAGGCACGAGGCGAGGGCTTGAGGGGCGGCTTCCTGCAGTGCTGTCCTTTTCCTCTTAGGTGGCAGGGATAAATTTTTGTGCATTTGAGTTGGTGCCATAAGCTGCTTATTCATGGAATGGTTCTGATCACTGGTCGAAAGAAAGCTGTGACTTGAGGGAGCTATTTATCTGGCATCGTCTGGCTTGCGTCACTCCAAGGTGCAAGGAAGGCCTGACCCCCGTCTCCAGAGGGACTGGCAGGGACGCGAGGGGTAGAATCCAATGTTCTGAAGATCTGCCTCTGCGCTGGGCACATGTCGTTAATAGTTTCCACTCTGCCCACTTCTGAAACTACAGAACCCTCCAGAAAGTGCCTGAAGGATGTTCTTCCCTCAGTGGAGTCCTGAGCTGTGCCTCTGCTCTCCTCCCCGGATCCCCCCTTGGCCGGCTTCTAGGGTTTTCATTCTCTTGCTTTATGTCTAGTGATTCATTAATTGATATTTTTGGGTCCCTAAAAAATGCCAAGCTTCTGAAGCACTGTGATAGATGGCAGGTATACAGGGTGAAGAAATAGATACAAATGCTTCTATCATGACATTTATGGTTACAGGAGGGATCAGACAAGAAAGAAAGAAAGAACGCAGTGTAAGAGAAGCTCCAACGGGAGAGCGGCTCTGGGGATGCCTTGGCAAGGCCTCTCGGGGGCTCCCGGGTGCGGTCACGCAGTGGGGAAGTCCCGGAGTCCTAAGGGGGCCGAACCGCTGGTCTCTGTGCTCCCCGCCTCACTTCCCCACTGCGCAGCGCGGGGAGAGCGGGGCTCTCGGGTGAGCCTGTGGCACATCCTCCGGGTGCGGCCAGGGGCTGCGGGCCCCCTAGGCGCTCTCCCTGCGGCGGGTGCTCTCGAAGGGCCGTCTGCGGGCCGACCCCGCGGCGGGCTCAGTACACCAGGTCTACGTTCACGTACGGCGGGAGCTCCTCCGCGGTTCCCGAGGGCCTTTCCTCCGGAGGGGGAGGCCGGGAAGGGGGACGTCACCGCGAAGGCTGCAGCCCCCGTGGCTGCTCTCAGGGCTGCGGCTGGTGCGCGTCACGTCCTGGGTGCACTGTTGATCCCCAGGTCTCCCGACCGCAGTTCCTGCGTAACCCTGTGCTCCAGCCCTTATTCCCGAGAGGCCTGAACTCCCGGACAGCCTTCTTAGGTTCAGTGGGCAAGAGACTGACTCATGCTCGCTGAGCCACGTGGGTCAGCCGGGCTCCACCTGGAAGGAAGCGCTGTGTTCTGATGACAATCAAAAGCAAGTGTCCCTTCCGCAGCGATGACTTCTTGCCTGCTGGCCTCTGCAGTGAGCACAGAGCTCCCCAGGGGAGCCACGGTCCTAGTCCAGTGGGACCCAGAGTGTGGCCCTCGGCACAAGCGCGCTCCACGGGGAGCCGGGACTTCTGACCTTGAGCGGCGGGCGCGGGAAGCATGGAGCCCCTCAGTGGCTCCTTAGTGGGGACGGTGACGGAGGCCGCTCCTGCTGCTCCCTGTGCCCCTGACTCAGGTATTCTCCTTGTCAGAAACAGCACCACACTGAGGGTCTCTGATTCAGGTGTGTGCCGGGTTCCTGCAGAGCATTGCTTCTAAGCCGGCACTCAGTCACGTTTTCAGTGCCACTTGGGGCTGAGTGATTTGGGACGGCGCAGTAAGCAGGCCACTTGGTCTCAGGGTCCTGAGTTCACTTTCATACTTCCCTCTGTCAGGCCGTGTGTGTGAGGTTCCGTGGTCGGGTTCAGGGACTCCGTAGCAGTCAGACAGTGGTGGGGCTCCCTGAGCAGAAAAGGTAAAGCCATGTCCTCGGTGGCATCTATCCCTCTGAGTAGTAACCATGGACCTTTCCGGGATGGAAGGTAACTGGCCCCCGACAAGCCAGGGAGCTGGTCTCTAGGCAGGCAGGCTGGGCGTGCAGGAACGCAGCAGCCAGAGCAGCCTTAGGAAGCGGACGTCCGTGCTTTGGGACCCAAGCATCCCCTCCATTTCTCCGCCGCGGCCTCTCGCGCATTGCCCTCATGCAGTTCTACGGTCGCTGACCATGGTGACTGCTTGATATCAGCTGGATGAGTTGAATTCTTGGTTATTTAATGCCTCTTTCCTGGGGCATATTTCAGGTGGATATTAAGATATGATAGAAAAACATCTTCACACTTTGTTTCCAGTTCCACATGGCACTTCCATTTCTTCCTTCTACGTCTCTGATCAGACCTTCAGGCTATTGGCCACTTCCTGAAATCTACACATATGCTGACACTGGCCCGTGTTCCCTTCCACACGGCAGGGACCCCCAGCTACACCACTTTGTTTCCCTCACTAGGAAGACCTCCCTGCCCACTCCCTTTCAAGGCCACTGACGGTGTGGCTGGAATGGAGTCGTCATCTATTTTTGGGTTCTACTCACATACTTGGACAATTGCATGTGAACAAAGATGCAATGTTTTCTTCCTTCCTCCTTCAGCTTGTCTTTGGGGACTCGGATGAACTCCCTCAGGTACGAGCTGAGAGGGGCTGTGGGTGTAATTTTGGGATGTGGCATGGCTGACAGGACTGACCGCTTGTGTCCTCTGGCCACAGGTGGGCTTGATTCCAGATGCAACATTTCCATTTTACAAAGTACTGATCCTGGGTCCCCCTATTTTTATGATTACTCAGGTCCTACAGAATTTGAGCCAAAATGCCTGGGCTTTTAGCCTCCTGGCTAGCTTAGGCATCGGAGGTAGGTCGCTTCAGGGAAGTCGTGACCTCAAGGGAGGAGGCTGTCTGCGGACTGCTCTTGCGAGGAGGACAGTCTAACCTGAGCTGTTGGCATGGGCAGAGCCATGGTGGGGTAGGAGAGCAAGGTATTGTCAGGTGACTGTGCTTCATAAGTGTTGCTAGAGCATAAAGCACAAGCAGAGAGATGCTGGAGCTAAGTCTGTAGAGGGAGATCCAGACCTTTGAGAGAGCTTGTGCAAGCAACGCTAAAGTGTGTGAAATGACAATTGTGACATTTTTTAATTGATTGCTACATGCTTTGTGTTTTATTTATAGTATTCTCATTTATCCCTGAGGTTCCCAAGTTATTGACAGTTTATGTATCAGGAACAAGCTTCAGAGGCTGAGCAGTATCCAAGACCGTACATTTAATACTTGGAGAATCCAGGGCTTGACCTTCTCTTTGCCGCTAGATCACTTTGCATCACAGAGTCACTCGTTCACTGACCCAAAGCATGAGAATCCCCAGGTCAGACTTTCAACTTAGATGACCCTATGGAGAAATATTTGGGAATGGGTCACATGTTGGAAACGGGAAGACTGGACAGGAGGCTGCGATCAAAGGCTAGCAAGGGACGAGAAGAGCCTGGCTGGAGGCAGTGGGGACGAGAGGCCGGACACTGAGAAGAGCGGACAGAGCTGAAAACATCTAGGAGGTAAAATTATCAAGACATTGAGAAAGAAAGTAAAGGTTTCAGAGAAGAACCGATGATGGCTCCAGAATTCCATGCTTGGGAGGTCGGGCAGGGAGGTGCCGTCAAAAAAGCTATACATTTGGATATAATTATTTGGACATATGTGTGCCTCTTCCATTAGCATGTGCTGAGGGGTTATTAGTTATTTCTGTGTTTCAGCACTTAGCATAGCATCTAGCTCAACCTGTTCATGTGGAGAGAAAGGAACTTAATGGTACTAATTTAATCACCACCCATCATGACATGAAATTATTCATTGATTCAATATTGTTCAAGGATAAGGAACTTATTGAGGAATATAAAAAAACATACTGTATCTTCATGCTAATTTTCATTTTGTAGAAATGTATAATTTCTCTGTATTGAGGATTCCTGTATTTCTCTTTTTTCTAGAATACCCACTTTTAAAATCATTTAAAAAGTAAATTTCCAGAAAAAAAAATTATTTACAGAGTTAGAAGGCACACATTAAATTTGGTTGATGAGAATTGTAACTTAGAACTCGAGTGGGTCCAGTTAATGTAGGAGCAGGGTCATGACACTTGAGCGCACCAGGCTCCTGCGAAGGGGTCTTTCTCGGATCCCCTGCTGTTAGGTGCCTTCTAAATAAAACAACTTTAGGTTATTTCAAAACTTCAATAGCTAAACCCTTAAGCTCCATTTGTCAACCAATAAATTCTGTTCTGTCGAAAGATATTAGTATATTTTCATTAGTCAAGCATCTAGGTTTATAAAGTAATTAGTTAACTAGTACATGTGCCAGCCGCCTGTAATTGTATCAGGAGACTTTTTCAAAGACCAGTGACCACTGTCCACTCCTTTTATCCAAACAGCCTTGTGGAAAGAGCCTCAGCTAGAGAGTCACATTCAGTTTGGACCTGACTTTCTTTATTTACTATTCAGGTAGCCCTAAGTCTGTCATGTGACTTCTCAGACTCCCTTCCTTGTTTGGAAAATGAAGGGTGATAGTGAAGGGAAAGCACCCGGCCCGCCCAGGGGCTCGGCCAGAGGAATCGTTGTTCCACTGATCACTCCCGGCTGTCCGAGCACACGTCACACTCACAAACTTTATGAGCTGGGGGCGTGAGCCCTCTGAGCTCCTTCATCCATTGCTCAGCCACACCTGCTAACGGATGGGAGTCACATTTTAATTCTCGTGTAAGTACCGTGGCGCTGGTGGGTGAGTCCAGAGGGTGGTAGAAACATCCCTGCTACCCTCTCACAATCTGGAAGCCCACCCCTGACTTGATCATGAGTTTTTTCAAAGAACTGTGAGAAAAAGTCTTGACGTTTAAATGTCTTTTGTGTTTTTTTTCCTCGCTGAATTCAAATGGAAGGTTTGCCATTTGGGGACTGGCTGCCTCATTGCCTCCTTCCATTAGCAGAGAGAGGTGAAAGTGGGCTCTAATTAGCTGTAATTAGCTCCTGATCTTTTTGGACAACCAGAAAATCTGGTTTTTCCTCCAGACATTAGCAGGGTACTAACTCCCATAGTGGCTAATTTTGGAGCAGACGACACTGAATCTTGTAAAAGCAGCACTTCTACAACACTGTTGGTCCTGTCACCCTTTTTAACATATTTATGAAGATGTGTCATTGTTTAGTGGGGGAAGAAGAGAGACGAAGGACTTTTTCCAAACGGCTACACAGCTCTGTGTGTAAAACACTGAAGCTAATTGAATTGAATGGCTTTGAGCCCTTGGAAGTTGCCAAGTGACAAGGTCTGCTTGACAGCTAGTGAGCGATGATTTCCCGTCCCACTGATTAATTTGGTCAATTAGTGGCAAACAGGAATGTCAGAAGTGGGAAGGGTAATGAGAGTCATTATAAATGTAAAAGTAAAATTGAGGGCAACCCTGTCATGAAGGGACTCAGACAGTGACCGACCAGGAGTTGATTTCCTCTTCCTTCTCTCCTTCCCTTGAGACTGAATCTTAGTTCGACCAGGAGATTGAAATGGACCGATGGCAACATTTCTACTGTACGCATAGAAAATTGTTTTTTGGGGGTGGCATTTAAATATTAATCTGCTATTTGAATCTTTTAATGATGTCCTCCAATTAAAATTTACAGCTGTATTTTAGAACAAGCCAGACAGATTTATGTCTAAACACCCTAAATGCTGAGCCTGGTAGCCATGACTTCTCTTTTGGGGAGGGCTAACTCAAGCATTAGAACAGGTCCACCCTGTTAGCTTTCTCGTGGCTGCTGTAAAAAAGTGACAGCAGATGAGTGGCTGAAAGCGACAGAAACTCACTCTTAGCTCAGAAGCCAGAAGCCTGACTTGGGCTCCTGCTGGTCTGCAAACTGGCCCCTGAACACGGAAGGGGAGGAGAGATTGAAGAAAGGGGCAGGCGGCTCCCGATCGGCAGGTGGCGGCTTTGGGAACAGGCTTCGCACCCTGACGTCCGCCCACGGAGGCTGCCGAGCCGACCAGGCCCCAGACGCCCCCCGGCGGCCCTGCGCCTGGCACCTGACCCCTCGCACCCCTTTCCCCGCTGCTGCCCGCTCCGCCCAGTAACCTGGGCTTAGCAGCTCCTGGCCACTGGGTGCTCGCCTGCTGTTTCTCCTCCTTGTTTGTTGTTTGAATTGCAGACCTCATGTTACCATGACCACAGGAGGCGGCAAACCTCCCCACCACAATAAATCCTCGGGGCTTCGGAAGCTGTCCCGCCTTCCCACCCCCAAATTCATTACTTAGCATTCTGGGAATGTGTGGCCGTCACCGTGAGCGTGCGCCCTCGTTTCAGCACATAGCGGCGAAGTGCTCGCGCGGCTCATCCTGTTCCCTCGGGTGCTGCTGCTTCGTGCTCCCGGCTTAACCCCCTCCCCTAAAGCTCCCTGCAGCCGACCCTCCTGAATGTGTCGGTCCTTTCCCTCCCCGAAGCAAGACTGTCCGCCCAGGTGCTGCGCGTTCACAGAGATGCCTTCAGCTGAAAGAATGGAACAATATTCTTGGGAAAGGAGATTTTATTTTTCCCCTAGAACTCAACTCTCATATTCCATTTAGTTCAACGTAAATTCACGTGAGCTAAAATCCAGCTCCAGCCTCCCCCCCTTTGTGTGTTTTAACTCTCCTTTACCCGTGGCAGGAGGGGACACACAGTGAAAGAGCTCCTCCACAGGCCCCACGCACATCGCCCCCTCTCAAGGCTGAGCCCTGCGTGAGGAGAGCGCGTCCCTCGCCTTCTCCTCTGACTCCCTATTAGTACCTCAGGACCCATTGCAAAGCCATCCCTTCTGATAACGTCTCACCCTCCTGGGGGCAGAGGTAGTCTCTCCTCCCTCAGCTCTGTATTCATGTCTGTATTACATCAAAGATAAAGTATTAATAACCTATAGGTAGTCATTCATTCAAAGCCATGCCCGAGGGAACTCACTGTGTCTGGAGTTGTGCACTGTGATTTTCCGAGTGTGCTTTCTCCCCACGCTAGTCACTGAGCCCCATGGGAAAATGGTGGGCTTTGTGACCCTGGCGCCGCACACAGTGGCTAAGAGACCTAAGCAGACACTTGATGGATAGATGAATAAATAAATACACAAGTGAGGGGAGGCTGCATGTTGCTAAAGGGCATTTTGGTCAATTCAGATACCTTCTTAGGCTCCATGTATCCACGTCAGCTTCCTCAGCTTATTCTTTACATTCAATCATATAATTTACTTGATAGTATAAAACTGAACTAAGCCAGTATTCTAAGGAAAACTGTATAGTTCAAACATAACTAAATGCTTGAGAATGAAAGGACCAAATACTGGTTTCCTTCAAAAGTAAGACCAACTATTTTACTTCCAGACCACCTAGAAATCAATCCCGTCAAAACACAAATTCTCTCTGAAAAGCACTCTTAATAAAAAGCGTTGGCTGAGCCCTTTAGTGTTTCCTGGGGTCACTTGTCACCGTGACGCGCTCTCCCCGTGGCATCAGTGCACCTCGCTGTCGGCCCCGATCTGCCCGTCCCGTCCCCGTGCGTCGCCCGCGCAGGAAGGCAGCTACTGAGGGAAAACGCTGTGCTTGGCGACAAATGAAGGCGCCGAAGATGGGCGTCTCAGGGCGACTGCAGCACCTAATTCAGTTTCATTATCGTTGAAATAAAGGAGGTGAGTGGAAAGGGAAAGGGAATTCATAGCCCGGACGGTATGTTAGGCTTTCCCGGGTCCGGCTTTATAGGGCAAGGCCGGCCTCTGGAGGCGACGTCCTTTGCCGTGAGACGCACCGGCTTTGCCACGGCGCCCTGGGGATGCGTGGCCAGTGCTAGTGAACCCACTATTTCCCCCATATATTTGGTTGGGACGCATAGTAAGTTGTCCATTTTTAGGTTTCACACTTTCAGTGTATCTCTGCATGTCCATCTGCAGAGCAAGTTAGATGAAGTGACTAAGAAAAGATCTTTACGCATGCCAAGCAATGAAATTATAATCCCAGATGTACCAGACACGCGTCCCTCGTCCACCTTATCAAGATGGCCGTCAGGGTTTTGACGTATGACTTGACTCGTGCGTCATTCTCGGCATCCCTCAGTCGCGCACCTGGAACCATTGACCTAAATAAAATGTGGCATGCATTCCGGTGGGTGGAGGTGGGTCTCATGTAGTGTAAGGTCTGGTGTTTGGTTTTTTAAACACTGTCAATGAATGGAAAATATTTTGGATTAAAAGGATAGCAAAGGCGAGATGACCCGTATTAAAGCAGATACGAGGTGGAAGATGCTCACACAGATTTATGACGTTAGAGAAGTGACTTCTTTTGGCCTCAGTTTCCCCTGTAAAACGGCAGGGTTGGGTAAAATCATGACAGTACAGCCTCACACAGCATTTATTGTATTTCTGGCACTGTTCTGTGCCTTTCATGTAATTCACTGAACACTCACAGCGATTCTAGGCAGCAGGATCTGCTATGAATTCCATTTCTTATGAAAAGAGAGGCGGTGGTGATGGAAGCAGCTGGCTCACGGCCTCACAGGCCCAGAGCCGGGCTGGCATCCGCGCTGTGGCGCACGGGCCTCGGAACCCGCACCCGCAGAGGCTCGCCTAGCCTTCTTCGAGCACTTTAGTGACTATATTTTCACTGTTCTGTAGGAAGGGGAAGTGGTATCTAGAAACTAGTACCTAATTTTGTACAAAATTTGTTTTCTTGCCCAGAATCAGTAGAAGGCATAACACTCATACACCAAACCGGTGTGAATTAGTTTCTAAGTCTTTCATGAAACCCTTTCTTAAAGCTATGATGAATCACTGCAGCAGGGGAGACATCAATAGGACAGCAGGGCTGAACATTCCCATCTTCAGTTTATCTTAGGGAGGATTTCCACTTCTGAATAATTTTGGAATGATTCAGGCTTGGTACATAAAATATGTTCTAGGGATACCAATCTCAAAGCTTGGGCAGAAAGCATAAAATACCCATAGATTTCCTATCAGTATCTCCCGTACAGATATATGGAAGAAACAAAAATGTGCATTTTCCCATGGCCTTGCACACTGCATGATCTGGCATGGAATTCCAGGGTTATTCACTCTTGAAGCCATCAGTTGGGCAGGGGATAAGAATGTGGTCCCTGTGAAAGCTTTAACATGATGTTACTTTCCAGTGAAGTTTTTTTTTTTTATGAGCAAGCAGTGTTGTTTAGTAATAAATTTATACTTGGATTCAAAGACCAGAACTAGAATCTAGAATTCATCATTTCACTGTCTCATGACTCTGGAAAAAGAAACATTTTATCCCACAGATCCATCCCCTGTAGTATGTGGCTAATCATAAGGACTTACCTTAAGGGTCCGTATGCTAATTAGAGCAGGCATGTATTTGGTACACTTTAGACATCATACACAGATAAGTTGGTATTGTCCTTGACGGCAAGTATTATTAGGGGTGCCCACCAGTGACGTGCGATAGTCCCTTCTCCAGTTTTCAAATTCACGCTCTTTTATTCCTGCATCTTTAGGCTTGGGATAATATTTTCCAGGTTTTTAGTACTTTAGTTAGAGACATGGTTTTGACAAACAACATATGCCTTAACAGAAGAAGGAACAAAATGGAATTAGAAAAAGGATGATAGAAAAGGAAAAATTCAGAGGAACACAACCGTGTAGTGACCATCTTTTGATATCTGCAGCCTGCTAGACCCTGTAATGTTATCTTATATTTTGGTAGCACCACTTAGCCTCTGCTTATGGGTCCTGGGAGGCTGTCAGTCCCGAGAGAGGTGGCCTTATGGCCCAGACGTGGCCAATTGTTTTGTCCATCGACCAGCTGAGTCAGAGCCCGTCCCTGGAATTTCACTGACACTGAAAGAGAAAAGCTCTCTACGCTTTGGATCAATAGCGGGGACAAGATAAACATGGGACTCTCTGCGACCGTGTCCCCACCTCCGTACTGCTGAAGAAATCTACCTGTAGTGGGAAAGAATGAGGCTAAAACATGAAACAGAGCAGAGACAGCAGAGGGAGACAGCCCTCACACACAGCGTGCTTCCTTTTCTCCAGCCAGTTTTCTCCGAGGCCCATTTCCCTCGACTCTTTTTCACTCAACAGATACTGACACATGCCGGGCAAGTCAGATGCTGAGCAGTGTTCTAGGTTTTTGAGATTCAAAATAGTCAAAAATGCTTGCCTCATGGAATTTGCGCCCTAGTAGCATTAGGCAGACTGTAACCATCATCAGTAATTACCCAGCGTGTTAGAGGGTGACAGATCCTATGGGGTGCAGGGACGAGAGGAGGGTTAAAAAATAAGTAGGCAAGGCCGGGAGAGAGGAAGCAGGCGGGTTTCAATTTGAAGAAGAGAGTTTAGGTGACACAGTCTATGTACACATTTGAGCCCGTATTTGGAAGAAGTGAGGGGGTGAGCCAGCCTCTGACGCAGCACGCGCGGAGACCTACAGCGAGAGTGTGCGGGTGTGCGCCTGTGACAAGGTGCCTGTGGCTGCAGCTGCCTCGGGAGAACCGGAGAGAGAAGGTCAGGGAGGAAGGATGGGTCCAGATTATGTGGGGCCGGGTAGCCGTGGGGAGAGCGTATGTTTTTATCTTTGTGGATGTGAACCATGGCCAGGTTCTCAGCCGCAGAGGGAAACGGTCTGGCTCACACACTGAAAAGATTTGTGAAGAAGGACTGTGGGGAGAGCAGCAGTGGAGTGAAAAGCGCCCGTAAGGAGGCTGTTTCAGGAATTCAGGGAAGAGATAATGACCGGTGACTTGGACAAAGATGTGAGACGTGGTTGGACTGTGGATTTGAATACAACGCCCGCACGATTCCCTGAAGGATTGGATGGTGTTGAGAAGGAAGGAGAGGAATCAAAGGTCACGGCATTTTCTTCCCCTGAGCATCTGGCACCAGCTGAGACAGGGAAGGGGGTGGGTGCAGAAGGGGTGTGGGTGTGGACCTGTGGGGCTCAAGGTATCTGCTGGCTATCTGAGTGGGTGCGATGGCAGGGAATTGAATATTGGGTCTAGAGTTAGGAAAATGGGTCCGTGGGAAGAATTTGACATAGAATGACATGCAAATGGATGATTTTGCAGAAGCAACATCTGCCCCCATACAGGGTCACTGCCGCATCACGGACTCTGTTCCCTGTGGGGTGCACTGCAGCCCCATGACGTTAATTTCATGACTGGAAGTCTGTGCTTCTTAATTCCCATCCCCTAGTGTGAGATGGAGATGGCGGAGCAGAGTCCTGGGGAACCCCAGTCCGGGAGGCTGCAGAGCTGCAAGGATTACTCAGGAGGGAGGCCCGTTGTGGGGCAGGGGGGCACCTGCAGAGGGTGGCGCGCTGGGGGCCAGTGAAGGAAGTCCATCCAGGGGAAAGGAGCGGCCGACTGCATCCTGGAAGCCCCTGATGGCCTGACCGGGAGGCTTCCTGGGGGTGGGCTCAGGGGAGCGACTGGCTGCGGGACAGACGACGGGGTTGTGGATTTTCACTGCAAAAGGGAGCAAATTAGTAAGGCAGGATTTGGCTGAGGACGAGGATAAATGATTTTTTGAGATAGAGGAAATCATAGCCTATCTGTAGGTCAGTGGGGGTGACCTAGGAGAAAGAGAACCTGGAGGCAGATGAGTGAGAAGGAACTTGCTGGTCACATTCCCCGAGCAGGGCGAGGAAGGTGGGGCTAAGGGCACACGTGCAGAAGGGCTTTAAAAGGAAATACGTAGTTCATCTATCAGTGACAGGAGGGAAGGCCAGGTCGGCGGAACGGGTGCGGTTAGGGGCGAGGCCGAGGAGGTTGGAGCCTGGGCAGATAGCTGGCCGGTCACGTGAGCCAGTGCATGTGTCTTACGCCACTTCAGGGTCGTTCCTCACATGACCACAAGTCCATTGGGAGTAACAAGTGAGGAAGTCGAATAATTTCCGCAGAGTCATAAAGCGAATAGTCCAGCCCCGTGGGCTTACTGGGGCGGCCCTGGAGCCCCCGGACCCTGGAGCCTGCGGGTCCCAAGGCTCACCTGACTCAGGCCTGGAAAGGGCGTCTTGCGTTGCCGTGGCAGCAGGTGGGGATGGGGCAACGCCCAGGACGGGAGGTACCCGGTGCGTGGCTGAACCCCACGGGGCGTTGCCGTTAGGTGGGAGATCTCCAGGGAGGCGTCCTTAGACAGCCACGCACGCTGAGAGTGGAAGGGCCGGAGGGGTTAAGGCAGCAGGAGGAGGAAAAGCTTTGAGACGCTAAAAACACCACCACCACGGTGTGTGGTGGGAGAGGGCCCGGAATGTGAGGGGCGTGGAGACCAGGGCCGCGAGCAGACACGCCTGCTGGATGGGGAGCTTGGAGCGCAGGCCGAGCCGCATGGCGTCTGAATGCCAGCAGGCGGCGCTATGGAGCGCAGGCACAGGGTGGTCTGGGTGTGCATTGAAAGTATGGTGGTAATTAAAACTTACGTCACTTAAAATGCTTCCACAGATCTCATTTAGTTCTCACAGACTAAGTGGTTTTTATTGTTTAAAATGTGATATTTTCATTTATAGTGTATAGATGAGGAAGCTCAACTCTAAGGGATTTGCTTGCCAAGACAGCACACCCAGCCTCCGGGAGCCTGTGATTTAAATCCCAGCCCTCTGCTTCCAAAGGCCTTTCTTCCTTCCACTTAACCACAGCTTAATAAACGTCTTCTAAAATGTGTAAAATTGACAGATAATTTGTAGATACGATCTTTTAGCGCAATGTAGGAAAAATAGAACAATCTGAAAATTAGCAATCACAGAAAAATAAAATATGAGTTAAAATATTAGATATAAACTTTGGGAGGCAATTGTATATGGTAGATATAATACGGTTTTATCTTTTTATTCTGTTTGCAGAATAGGGAGACTGTTTCCACTTTATTTTGAAGGTAATCACAGTTTGAAATAAATACATGTCCCTTTGAAAATCAGCAGAAAAAAAATCTATGGTTTTGGAAGAGAAAGATGAAATATTATTTGTATTAGTAAATTCTTTACCCCGATTTAAACATTTCTTTGTCCTAAATTATAAAATATTTTGGAAGAGGGAATTGGCTTGCTTTGTAGTGTATTTTCTACTTATTCAAGTTGGCTTTTGAAAAAGAATTCTAAGGAGAGAACACCGTGAGTCATGCTACCTGTGCTGCGGTGAGATCCGATACGTGGCAGTAGATATTACAAATTTGAGCAAGAATATTTTTCAAGTACTCCAATATGGTTTATTTTGCAGGTTTAACTGAAGACTCGCTCTTAACAGAACTTTTTTTTTTTTTTTTACAATTTAGTATCATTAACCTACAGTTACATGTGCAATATTATGGTTATTAAACTACCCCCTTCATCAGGTCCCCCCCACCAACCCCATTATAGTCACTGTCCATCAGTGTAGTGAGATGCTATAGAATCAGTACTTGTCTTCTCTGAGTTGTACAGCCCTCCCCGTGACCCCCCAACATTACATCTGCCCCTTTTTTCCCTCTTATCCCTCCCTTCCCACCCATCTTCCCCAGTCCCTTTCCCTTTGGTAACTGTTAGTCCATTCTTGGGTTCTGTGAGTCTGCTGCTGTTTTGTTCCTTCAGTTTTTTTCTTTGTTCTTATACTCCACATAGGAGTGAAATCATTTGATACTTGTCTTTTTTGGCTTGGCTTATTTCACTGAGCATAATACCCTCTAGCTCCATCCATGTTGTTGCAAATGGTAGGATTTGTTTTCTTCTTATGGCTGAATAATATTCCACTGTGTATATGTACCACATCTTCTTAATCCATTCATTTTACTGATGGACACTTAGGTTGCTTCCATTTCTTGGCTATTGTAAATAGTGCTGCAATAAACATAGGGGTGCATCTGTCTTTTTGAAACTGGGCTGCTGCATTCTGAGGGTAAATTCCTAGGAGTGGGATTCCTGGGTCAAATGGTATTTCTATTTTGAGTTTTTTTAGGAACCTCCATACTGCTTTCCACAATGGTTGAACTAATTTGCATTCCCACCAGCAGTGTAGGAGGGTTCCCTTTTCTCCACATCCTCGCCAACATTTGTTGTTGTTTGTGTTTTGGATGTTGGCCATCCTCACTGGTGTGAGGTGATATCTCATTGTGGTTTTAATCTGCATTTCTCTGATGACCAGTGATGTGGAGCATCATTTCATGTGCCTGTTGGCCATCTGAATTTCTTCTTTAGAGAAGTGTCTATTCATGTCCTCTACCCATTTCTTAATTGGATTATTTGCTTTTTGTTTGTTAAGGTGTGTGAGTTTTTATATATTTTGGATGTCAACCCCTTATCAGATACATCGTGTATGAATATTTTTCCCATATTGTAGGATGTCTTTTTGTTCTACTGATGGTGTCCTATGCTGTACAGAAGCTTTTCAACTTGATATAGTCCCATTTGTTCATTTTTGCTTTTGTTTCCCTTGCCCGGGGGGATATGTTCATGAAGAAGTCACTCATGTTTATGTCCAAGAGATTTTTGCCTATGTTTTTTTCTAAGAGTTTTATGGTTTCATGACTTACATTCAGGTCTTTAATCCACCTTGAGTTTACCTTTGTGTATGGGGTTAGACAGTAGTCCAGTTTCATTCTCTTACATGTAGCTGTCCAGTTTTTCCAACACGAGGCTGTCATCTCCCCATTGTATATCCAAGGCTCCTTTATCAAATATTAATTGACTGTATATGTTTGGGTTAATGTTTGAATTTTCTATTCTGTTCCACTGGTCTGTGGGTCCTTTTTTGTGCCAGTACCAAATTGTCTTGATTACTGTGGCTTTGTAGTAGAGCTTGAAGTCAGGGAGCATAATTCCCCCGTTTGATTCCTCCTTCTCAGGATTTCTTTGGCTATTCGGGGTCTTTTGTGGTTCCATATGAATTTTAGAATTATTTGTTCCAGTTCATTGAAGAAAGCTGTTGGTAGTTTGATAGGGATTGCGTTGAATCTGTAGATTGCTATAGGTAGTATAGCCATTTTGACAATATTTATTCTTCCTAGCCAAGAGCATGGGATGAATTTCCATTTGTTAGTGTCCTCTTTAATTTCTCTTAGGAGTGTCATGTAGTTTTCAGAGTATAGGTCTTTCACTTCCTTCGTTAGGTTTATTCCTAGGTATTTTACTCTTTTTGATGCAATTGTGAATGGAATTGTTTTTCTGGTTTCTCTTTCTGTTAGTTCATCGTTAGTGTATAGGAAAGCAACAGATTTCTGTGTGTTAATTTTGTATCCTGCAACTTTGCCGAATTCAGATATTAGTTCTAGTAGTTTTGGAGTGGAGTCTTTAGGGTTTTTTATGTACAGTATCATGTCATCTGCAAATAGTGACAATTTGACTTCTTCTTTACCAATCTGGATGCCTTGTATGTCTTTGTTTTGTCTGATTGTTGTGGCAAGGACCTCCAGTACTATGTTGAATAACAGTGGAGAGAATGGGCACCCCTGTCGTGTCCCCGATCTTAGATGAAAAGCTTTCGGCTTCTCGCTTTTAAGTATGATGTTAGCTGTGGGTTTGTCTTATATAGCCTTTATGATGTTGAGGTACTTGCCGTCTATACCCATTTTGTTGAGAGTTTTAATCAAGAATGAATGCTGAATTTTATCAAATGCTTTTTCATCATCTATGGAGATGATAATGTGGTTTTCCTTCTTCTTTTCATTGATGTGATGGATGATGTTGATGGATTTTCGAATATTGTACCATCCTTGCATCCCTGGGATGAATCCCACTTGATCATGGTGTATGATCCTCTTGATGTATTTTTGAATTCGGTTTGCTAATATTTTGTTGAGTATTTTTGCATCTACATTCATCAGGGATATTGGTCTGTAATTTTCTTTTTTAGTGAAGTCTTTGCCCGGTTTTGGTATTAGAGTGGTGCTGGCTTCATAGAATGAGTTTGGAAGTATTCCCTCCTCTTCTATTTTTTGGAAAACTTTAAGGAGAATGGGTATTATTTCTTCTCTATATGTCTGGTAGAATTCAGATCTGAATCCATGAGGTCCGGGGGTTTGTTCTTGGGTAGTTTTTTGATTACCGATTCAATTTCATTGCTGGTGATTGGTCTGTTTAGTTTTTCTGTTTCCTGCTTGGTCAGTCTTGGAAGGCTGTATTTATCTAAGAAGTTGTCCATTTCTTCTAGGTTTTGCAGCTTGTTAGCATATAGATGCTCGTAATATTCTCTTATAATTCTTTGTATTTCTGTGGGATCCGTCATTATTTTTCCTTTCTCATTTGTGATTCTGTTTATGTGTGTAGATTCTCTTTTTCTTTTAATGAGTCTGGCTAGGGGTTTATCTATTTTGTTTATTTTTTCAAAGAACCAGCTTTTGGTTTCATGGTTTTTTTCCTTTGTTTTATTCTTCTCAATTTTATTTATTTCTTCTCTGATCTTTATTATGTCTCTCCTTCTGGTGACTTTGGGCCTCATTTGTTCTTCTTTTTCCAATTTCAATAATCGTGTCCTTAGACTGTTCATTTGGGAATGTTCTTCCTTCTTTAAATAGGCCTGGATTGCAGTATACTTTCCTCTTAGAACTACCTTTGCTGTGTCCCACAGAAGTTGTGGCTTTGTGTTGTTGCTGTCATTAGTCTCCATATATTCTTTGATTTCTGTTTTGATTTGGTCGTTAACCCATTGATTCATTAGGAGAATGTTGTTAAGTCTCCATGTATTTGTGAGCCTTTTTGATTTCTTTCTAAAATTTATTTCTAGTTTTATACCTTTGTGATCTGAGAAGTTGGTTGGTAGGATTTCAATATTTTTGAATTTACTGAGGTTCTTTTTGTGGCCTAGTATGTGGTCAATTCTGGAAAATGGTCCATGTGCACTTGAGAAGAATGTGTATCCTGCTGCTTTTGGGTGCAGAGTTCTGTAGATATCTGTTAGGTCCATCTGTTCTAGCGTGTTGTTCAGTGCCTCTGTGTCTTTACTTATCCTCTGCCTGGTTGATCTATCCTTTGGAGTGGGTGGTGTGTTAAAGTCTAAAATAATTGCATTGCTGTCTATTTCCTCCTTCAATTCTGTTAGTATTTGTTTCACATATGTTGGCGCTTCTGTGTTGGGTGCATATATATTTATACTGGTTATATCTCCTCGTTGGACTGACCCCTTTATCATTATGTAATTTCCTTCTTTATCTCTTGCTACTTTCTTCGTTTTGAAGTCTATTTTGTCTGATACAAGTACTGCAACACCTGCTTTTTTCTCTTTGTTGTTTGCATGAAATATCTTTTTCCATCCCTTCACTTTTAATCTGTGTATATCTTTGGGTTTGAGGTGAGTCTCTTGTAAGCAGCATATAGATGGGTCTGGCTTTTTTATCCACTCTGTTACTCTGTGTCTTTTGATTGGCGCATTCAGTCCATTTACATTTAGGGTGATTATTGATAGATATGTACTTATTGCCATTGCTGGCTTTAGATTCGTGGTTACCAAAGGTTCAAGGGTTGCTTCTTTACTATCTAAGAATCTAACTTAACTTTCCTGTTAAGTTATTGTGAACGCTGTCTGATGTTTCTTTATCTCTCCCTTCCTATTCTTCCTCCTCCTTTCGTTATATATTAGGTGTTTTATTCTTTGCCTTTAGTTGGTATTTGGATGGTCTGCTTTCTTTGCTATGATTTTATTTTCTCTGGTGACATCTTTTTAGCCTTAGGGACGCTTCCCTCTAGAGCAGTTCATTTAAGATATCCTGTAGTGGTGGTTTATGAGAGGCAAACTCTCTCAACTTTCGTTTGTCTGGAAATTGTTTAATTCCTCCGTCATATTTAAATGATAATCGTGCTGGATACAATATTCTTGCTTCGAGGCCCTTCTGTTTCATTACGTTAAATATATCATGCCATTCTCTTCTGGCCTGTAAGGTTTCTGTTGAGAAGTCTGATGACAGTCTGATGGGTTTTCCTTTGTAGGTGATCTTTTTTCTCTCTCTAGCTGCCTTTAATACT